>JAHBCN010022191.1:0-13581 GCA_019359885.1 Listronotus oregonensis
TAATGAATAAAAATTAAAAAAATCCCAAAAAATGGCCCTTTTTAAAAACCACCAAAAAGATATGACATCCATTAAAAACGAGGTTTTTTTTTTTTTAATTTTATTTTTTTTAAACTAATACCAATCCAGCTATGTTCAGCTCTTGGTGTCTGCAAACTGCAATTTTTTAAAATCTTGTAATGACTTTTCATCTAAAAATACCCATTGTTTGGCCCACAAAGAAAATTTTTCCAGTAAAAAACACAAAACTGCAAATAAAAAATGTATTGTTAGGAAAAACTTATTTTTTGCCTTCTTGGTGTCTGCAAACTGCAGTTTTTTAAAATCTTGTAATGACTTTTCATCTAAAAATACCCTTTGTTTGGCCCACAAAGAAAAATTTTCCAGAAAAAAACACAAAACTGCAATTAAAAATTGTATTGTTAGGAAAAACATATTTTTTGCCAATAAAACATTGTAACAAAAGAAAACAAGATTTTTCCCATTTCCCAGTCCCACTTACAAAAAGATAAAACCTTTTCCCAAGAGAAAAATTTTCTTTTTCCCTTTCACAAAAAGATTCTTTTCCCCAAGCCTATTACCCGAGTTGTGTTTTTTTTTTGTTCTCCCCCCTTTTTAATAATTTTAAATTTTTCGATACTTACTGCAAGCCCAATTACATTACGTGAATTTCCAGTATTTATTTTTGTTTATTTCTGTTAACAATACCGTATACTAGTAGAAATAAAGTTGTTTTAGTTTTAAAATGGATTTTGTACCCGCATATAAGGGTGACTTTAGTTATTAAATTTAATATAAGATTTATTAAAATAGATTTTATTCTTTACCAAGAAATTTTATAGTTTTTAAAATACAAAAAGGATTTATTTTTACCAGTTAAGGCTTATTATTATTTTTTAATTTGTCCCCTTTTTTAGTCAATTAAAAAATTGGTATTTTTTACCATGGCAACTTAAAACATTTGGAAAAGGGTTAACAATCATTACAATATTAAAATTAAGAGGATTAACTAACAAAAAGGAAAATATTTTTTTTCTTCGCAATAATTTAATGCACGACTCGAAGCGAAGGGAGAAAATGCACTTTACTCTAGAGCAGTGGTTCCCAAACTGGGGGGCGCGCCCCCCTAGTGGAGCGCAAAGCAACGTCAAGGGGGGCGCGAGAGCTCAGAATAATTATTAAAAATTTTCATCTTTAAAATAACAAAAAACAGTTCAAATTAAAAAAAAAAATTTATATATGGAAACGTCGTCGCAAGTTAAAACACCTTTTTTTTTTCCTATTTCCGAAATTGGGTTTATTAATGGAGAATAGTGACGACACGTAAAAAGAAGTTTTTTCAAAAGATATTATATTTCATCTAGAAAGCCCCGGTAATTCCAACGTTTTTTTCTTATTTACATGATAATGATGAACATAAATATGCTTAAACCCCTTTTAATTTTGAAAAAAAACCCTTCCCAACAAGAAATCAAGAACAAGCAATCGACTGAAAACACAATCGGCGAAAAATGAAAAATTTTTATGATTACTAAATTTTAGATTAAATATCTTCCCACTATCTTTTAATCGCGGAAATGGGGAAATTTTATATACCATTCTCACAACCTACTTAAAAAAAATTTTTTATTTTAAAGGAAATTAACCTACCTACGTTGCGTACTTTTTAAAGAAAACCAAGAATTTCCTTGTTAAGGAAATGCAGCACCATACTTCGCATTAGATTAGATATGTTCAAATGTCATGTTTATAAATAAATCCTTTTTTTTTAAAAAGAATGTTTCTGTATAGTCGGGAATGAGGGGGGGACCACTTTTTTAAATTTTAAAAAGGGGGGGCCCTAGAAAAGTTTGGGGGAAACCCGCTCTGAGAAATTAAATAATATTTTCTCCTACATTTGTTAAAATTTTTAGGAATAAACGTTAAATTCTGTATTTTATTTTTTTAATTTGGTTTATTTTTGGGGAAAGCAATGTATTAAAAACTTTCAAAGTATAAAAGGTTTGAAATCATTTTAAAGTGTATTTACGCTCACCTTAGGGGGGGCGAAAGAACGCGGGGAAAGGTGGGGGGGCCAACATAGCCACATTAAAAAATTATTTTTTTTTAGGTTCTTTTTAAAATTTGGTGTATGATAACAATCAATAAAGATAAAGAATACCTTTTTCCTTAGAAAATCAGGGGGGAACTACCAGTAAGGTCAAAATGTTAAATGGGAACACTGCAAAAAAATTTTAATTTTTTAAAAATGTAATAGTCCGGCCTGGTATCTTTGATGTTTTCGGGGCATGTTTAAAGTTAATGCAAGACAGTTTTACTAAAATTAATCAAAGAAAAAAATCACATCGTACAAAAGGGTTGTTATTAATAAAAATCGGTTTTCAATTATTACCAAAAACTAATACTCGGAAAGAAGGGGCATAGAGAAAAAAATTTTATGAAGTTGTTACCTTTTTTGACCCCAATTTTAAAGATCCCAAATTTGGGGCCATACCTTTTGAGACCCCTGTATAAGTCGGGTTTAAAAAAAAATATCTAAACATAACCGTTTTAGGATGACGTTCACATAAAAAACTTCCAAAAAAAACTATTACAGCAGAAGCCTAGGTTTAAGTGTTGGTTTTTATATTTTTTTAAAAATTATCGATAACTTATACCGAAAATGGACAACTAATTAAAATACTATTAAGATTCACCAGCACAAAAATCCAAAAGTGACTCAAACTATCCAACTTATTTCATTTGTTTTCAAGACGTGACGGTAAAACCTAATAAAAACTTCTAGCGATATCAAGATGACTTTCAAAAAAAATAGCAGATCAGCTTTGTGTATAAATAAACCTCGTGAGATAAGTGAGAGTACCATTTAAGAAGAACCAAAATTTAAGTAGGTAGGGCCAATATTACCAATTAAATCATTAATAACTGCCCATCAATATAAAAGAAATTAATAACTATAAAAAGTTTAAATCTGTACTTAAAACAATATTAGTAGATAAATCCTTTTACTCTATAGATGAGTTCCTAAACTACAGTTTTTAGTTTTCATTTTTAAATAATCATCCTAATATATTTGATCTGTTAATATAATAAGACTGTAATTTTATGTACATTTCTTTAATTCTTGACAAACACACACAGTGTTTATAAGTTTTAAATTATTTATTTGTCAAATGCGTAAGTTTATGTGTCTTATATTTTCGTTTATCTGAATGTATCTGTTTTGGTTTGTATATTTTTACATATTTAAATCATTTATGTATTTTTTTAAAATGTGTTATATTACATTTAACAATATCCAATACTAAAATTTTTAAAGTGACTAAAAAAAAGGTATTTATTTATTTAAATGGAAGATGTTTTTAAATGGCGCAAGAATTCTAATTTTCTTATGCAAGTAATTACGTGTTGTTTTTGCAATATATTACAACATAAAAAAGGCTGCCTAATATTTGTTTTTAACATATTAGTTTATGTTTAATTAAAGCACCTAACAATAGCTATAGATATGTACATTATGTGACCTGTGAAATAAGCCCAACTTTTATTTTTAACCGACATTTTAGTACTTAAAATTACCAAACATAATTTGCTTTAAAATCGCGTCTATCTTAAGCAAGCCTAATCCTATTATTATAATTTTTTTTATTTGGGCATATTGATAACTAATTAATAATCATCTTAAAATGTTATAATTTTAAAAATATTGTTTGTAATCTGGAGCGTGAGAATACCAGCACATATTGCAGTAAAAGACATTATAACGAAAATAAAACAATAATTTTAAAAAAAGATTTATTGGCAGTAAGTGTTCAGCAAGATAAAACTTTACTAAACTTTAACAATAATCAGTTAGAAAAAGTTTTCAATTTTCAATGCAGAACATTACGTAGGTTTGAAAAGTTTTAATACGCTTCAAGCATTCTGTGCTATTACATTGAACATTTTGTAAATATAAATCTATTCTACACAATTCCATCTGTTTTTTTAACAATTGCATAGTAAAATTGCGCACTTTAAAAATCAACTTGTACCGAAATTTATTGCAGTTCGTATTCTTTTTAAATAAATAAATAATTACCGCAAATTATGCTCAGTGTTTTTTTTTTCCTTAAAATAATAACTGTGTTCTTAAACTAAAAGATCTGTCACAAAAGAAATTATTTTAAAAACCCATAATGGCTTGAGATTTATTGTCTTTCTATCACCAACATAATAGCATCATTTAATTCGGTTAGTTCTGGTTCGTTTTAGTTAATTTTAGGTAGTTTTGGTGGCAATGTTTTTTGTTGACGGATTCGTTATTTTTAGAACATAATCTATTTAAGTTGGTAATTCGATAACCAATAAAATACCACCCAAATTAAAATATATGACTTAATATTTTTTTTTAACATAGAGTGTACAATAAATATTGTATGCAGTAAAGGATATAATATGTTTGGAAACCAGACTTGATAGTAGTTAAGTACCTTAGTGCTATATCTAAAATTAAATTATTAAATTTAAGCCGTATAGAACTATTATAACAGTTTATATTCTGTACCCAGCATTGTCCTAGCTTTGCTGATCTTACAAAAATCGATGTTTCAATGCGGCCCAGAATGGTAAACGTAGCAATTTTTTTTACCTAAATGAAATAAGTTTTGCTTTTAAAAAATCTGAATATATTTTTGCATGTACACCCTTTAATTTTTTTTAAATTCTTATTTAGTTTACTTTGCATAGTTAAAAACAATGTTCTCTTAAAAGTATTTTCGGTAAAGGTATTTGGATAAGTTTTTTACCTAAAGTATTTAAAGAAATTCTATTTTATTTCTATTCTATAGAATAGATTGTTTTTTTTAAAATTTATTTGCTCAGACAATAAGTAAAAATTAGGAATGCCCTAAAAAATAAATAATAAAGTAAAAAATAGTTTTACTAATCCAGAAATTTTAATTTGCTTTAAAATAAATATTGCAAGGGCTATTAAATTAAAATAAAACTTAATTATAAGGTTAAAAACGGTTTGAAGATTTTTTTATTATTTTTTTTTTTTTTTTTAAAAAAAAATAAAATTTTTTTGGTAAACAATAAAATTTTAAAAAAAAATTTTAAAAAATTATTGAAAAAAAAAAAAATTTTAAAATAGTTTAGAAATATACATTCCGAAACCTTACCCTAATAATCAATTATAGAATGCAAACATAAATCTTGAGTTTATTGCATTTTTTTTAAAATAAAAAAATATATTCTTTTTCTATTTTTTTTTCTAAAAATAAAATTTACTGGTTATAAAAAAACATTATTTATTATACTAAAAGTCTGCATTAAAAGGTCAAGTTCTTTATAAAAATTTTTAATAGTTAAAATTTTTTTTAGTAATAATATTTTTGATATCAAAATGTTTTTTTAAACATGACGAGATATCATTTTTAGAAATTTTAACTCACAATCTCCATTAACGGGTTTTAATTTAGCCTAATGGTGCATAATTTTTTTTCTACAATACCTATTTAAAAAAAAAAAAGGGTTTATAAACCTATAGCACATTTTTTTTTTTTTTGGTTTTTGGGATTAGAATCTTAAATATAAAAATAATAATTAATTAATAAATAAAATTTAATTTACTTAATAGCTTAAATGTGTTAAAATATTTTAGTTTGTTCTATATCAGTAACCCTTTATTTTTAAAGGTATTTTAATAACTATTATTTGATTTAACCCTTCTATAAATATTTTTTTTGTCCTTTAATAAGTACTATCGTTTTATAAATAAAATTTTTATTTAGATAAGGAATTTTGTTACCTGAATAATAAAACAACACCTTTTTATAGGCACCCAAAGGCAGTAGAGATTATTTATACACAAGGAAATACTGGCTAATTAAAAGATATTTAAATTTACGGTATTCCTCAGGCAAGAAGAGCCGTTCTTTATATTTCTAAGCAATATTTTTTGTAAAATGACACAAAAAATTAATTAAAATTTTGCTTATTGTAACCTAATTGGATCTTTTTGCTTAAATTTATTAAATAGCTATTTTAGCTTCAAAAAAATAGGGATCCTTAAAGAAATGCAAATTATTATATTGTGCATTGTAAAAAAGTTAATTATTACACAGTTTTGTTTTATCATGTGCATGTTAATTTATTTTTTTTTATAAAAGAACCTTTTGCAATCCTAAAGAAAAAACTTTGAAATTTGATGTTGTTCTTAACACCCTTTTGTTTTAATAGACAAAACCAAAAAACCCCCCAAGCCCCCAAAATTACCCCCACATTTAGGGGCATGCATTTGACTGATCATTGGTTAACTGCAATACCGAAATATTTAATACAGTAGTAAAATACACAGTCACTAGATTAAGCCTGATATTCCATTTTTTAAACTCTCTTCCCCCCCTCCTCACTATTTTCCCACTAATAAAAAAACCCGAATGGGCATATGGAAAGCCCCCCCAAAAAATTTCTGTCTTTTGAGAATATTATTCTTTAGTTATAAATAATACCCTATTAAAATTTTAAGTTGCCTCAAATACATTTTTTATTTTTTTGCAAAAATTTTTTTGCACCCCCCGGCAAGGTTAAACCCCCAAAAAAGTCGTCGGCCCTTTTTTTTTAATTTTTAAACATTTAACTACAACATATAAACATTGCATATAGCCTCAAATGCATTAAAAAAATATATATTTTTTTAAAAAATTAAGGGGCTGATTTAGCCTCGCTACTCACCCCCCCGGTCTGCGTTCCATGTTGGGGTTTAATAGGAAAGTAAAAAAGCAGCTTGCCTCAAATACCTCCCAAAAAAAGGTGCCAGCTCTCAGGCTAATTTGTAAACCGTCTGAACTCAGCTAGAGTCGAAACACGAATGAACGGGGTATTACCTCCGTAATGTATTATGTAAAAAAAAAGACGCCGCCAGAGCGCTTGCATCGCGCGACGGCGAGATCAAAGGGTACCACTGCGCTTTGGCCCGTGCCGACCGCCGCCGCGCGTTTAAAACAAACGGCAAACGCAGATGTTTTATTTTATAATTTCATAGACTCAAATTTGATTTCTCAGCTTGTTTTCCCCGGGGGAAAAAAGCCCAATTCCCGGAATTCTCGAGCCGAAAATTTCCCGGGGGAAAAAACTAACGACATTAAAAACAAATTTATTTTCCTAATCCACGGTGCACCTAAAAGGATCAAAAAGGTTTTTTGATGCAACTTTTTTTCCTGAAAACAATTTGTAAAATAAAAAGCTCACATACATATATGCACCAAACCTTTTTACAATAGAAAGCTAACTGTTAACGCTTAAACTGTAAAAGTCACCCGGGACAGTGCAACCTCCCCCCAATAGCAATTATACAAACTGCTTCATACCCCAACAGTCAAATGCATTACCCTGATCTTTGGGGGTGATTATGGGGTTTGGAGGGGTTATAGGGTTTTGAGCCTATTAAGACTTTTGATCGGCATGTTGAGAACTTTTTTTTTAAAACAAACACTTTTTTTTCCCCCGATTGCATATAACATATTCTTACTAAGTTTTTATAATTTATTTTGTTTTCTGGGAATATCAAATTTAAAAAAAATTTAGCTTTACTTCAGAATAAAGATTTTAATATATTATTTTTTAAAATTGGTATTTTTATATAATATGGAGAGCTAGTCTGCTCTTGCAATAATGGAAGCAAAGAAATTTAATATAAATTTAAAAAAAATGAATTTTTTAAAAAAGATCAATTACATATCTTTATTTTAAAAAACAGCCAAATATTTTTTCTTTTATATTCTTACATTCTTAAGGGATAATTTATTTTTGGGGTAAAAAAAAACAGTTAAAATAGCAATTTTTATCTTTTTTCCTGCTCCCAAAAAACTATTTTATTTCCGCAGTACCACTATAAAGCAATTTGATGTTTTATATACTATATCTGCATCATGTTCTCGCAGAGATATTTCGGGATAAAAGCCAAAAAATCATTCAAAGAGAAATCCTAATTTTCCCCAACTTTTTTTACTTGTCCAAAATCAAAATTTCCGCTTTAAAGATGAAAACAACTTGGTGGCTTCACAGCAGTCAGTTAAGTTTACAATTTATTTTAAAATCTAAAATTTAATAGAGCTCTTAGTAAAATTTAATCAAAAAAGACTTGTCCCAATTGTTTTTTACCAAAGTTATAGTCTTTAATATAGTTATTATAGCTGTTAGTTAGGATGTATAAATAAGTAACTTTTTCTAAGGTGTCTCTTGAAACCTAAAAAAATGCCCATCAAACTATTGTTTAAAATACAGAAAATTAAAATTCATTTTTGACTTTCTATTTATAATGCCCTGTAGATGTTAGAAAATAGAACAACAGTTCTTTGACCAACTAAAATTTTAATAATTTTGGGTAAACGATCGAGAAAAAAATTGTTAGTGTATTTTTTTTGACAATAGGTTAGTTATTCCTGATTAACTTACTCATAACGTATTTTTTTTCTGCAGTTTTTCTTGCCGTGAATCTTATTTAAAATTTTGCAGCCATTATTTTTTAAAAGGTTTACTTACTCACTAAAATTTGTAAATCAATATATTTTTTCAAAATAATATTAGTATAAAATAAAGCCCATTTAATTTTGCTTTAGTTTGGTAAAAATTACGGCTTAATTCTTTTGTTTAATGATTAATTTTACTAAAAGCTTTTCAGGCCTGTGCACTTTGAAGCGGATGTCTTATCCAGAATTACAGTGTTTGTAATCTATTAGCTATCGTTTGTTTAAGATGTTAATTAATAGCCTATTTACATCAAGATAATGATCATCAATGGGGCATTAAATGTTTAACTTAATTGTTCATCCAGTTGTATGGAATTAGGTTTAATGTTTAAACGTGGAGTAATAATGTTGAGTAATATCAATTATCAAACAAATTAGTACCTTAAAATTATTTGTGATTAGGTTGAGAAATTTAAGAAATTGTTTTTTATTTATTTATTTATTTATTTGAAATTGGTACAGTTCACAAAGGCTAAAGGCCCAAGTATTAACGTACCGTGTGGTAAGAGTAAGATTAGTTACACGAGACTTAAGTGATTGAAGAAGAAGAAACTTCTGCAAATATTTGGTTTTATAACCTGGGCATTCTGAGGACGAAGCACCGAATAAAATGGAAATTCGTTGCCTCTTAAGTTCGACTGTAAAATGATGACAAAAGTGGCACCAGTGTGGCTTTGTTGGGAGCTACCAAAGAAAGAATTATATTGGTCAACTCTTTAAAGCACAGAGAAAAGTTTTTCTGTAAGCGTGGGATCATTAATAGGACGAAAAGCTCTTCTTAAAATGGATTCAAAAATGCCAAAAGTTGTGGGTGACGCAATTCTTCAGATACAAGAACAATATTCTACAGAGGCTTGATTTGGGATACTTATTAAGTATATAGATTAGAAGGACAGAAATACTTTCTGGCTGAAAAAGAAATCAATGTTTTTGAAGCTGCTGAGACTACCGATGTAATGTGTTTATGCCAGTTAAGGTTATTTTCTAAATACCAACAAGATTTAATGACTATTTGTTCTGCTGAACTTGGCGGCTTATATGTAACGGATTAGCATTGGCAGACTTTTTGCGCCACAGCAAACATGACTGTGTAATGAAGGCATTATACTGCACAATATTTTTGGCGCCTTAATCCAAGATAAGTTTAAGGTCTTGTGAAAGTGATATCTGCATTACTCTGTGCTGGTTTTCTCGGTCTTAAAGGCTTATAAAAAAGTAAATTTTAGAGTTCATTTATCATTAGCAAAATTATGAATACGTTTGATTGCGGAAGAGAGAAGACTGTTGATGTGAAGAAGCAACAGAGTTGGTACTAGTACTGATCCCAGGGACAAACGAGCATTAATTTGGTAAAAGCTGGACGTTGGACCATCTACAATAACTGATATACGTCGATTAGAAAGGGGACTGGAGAGCCAAGAACAAAGCTCAGGTGCAAGACCGTAGGAAGGGTGTTTGTTAAGGACCTTACCCAGTCAAAAGCTTTGGATGTTTATTGTAAGTTAGTAAAGGGTCATCCAAGACAGTCTAAACAGTGCCATATTTGTAAATGTTCTCCTGTTATGAAAGTAAAATGTATTGTCTTAAATAGTAATAACACTGTCTCCTTTTGTTACATTATTAGGATGTATTGTATGATATACGTTATATCCTCTAATATTAATTAATGATTAATTTATAAAATGTATTTCAGACCTATGCTCTAAATATCAACCTGCCATACCTGCCTTTTCATTTGCTAATTCTTTGTACTTTTTATTACTAGTATCTTTCTGTGTATACTTTTTCTTAGTATTTTGCCTATTTTTAGCAATTATCACATTCTTAAGTGAGGTATTTTGCTGCGCCCTTTATGCAGCTTGGTTCTCTGGAAATTTTTAAGTACGCCGGCGCCGTACGCTTGGCATCTCTTACATTGAGGCACTAACACACAACTTTTTATGGACCTAATTTTTACTTTTGTACCAAAGAAATATGTTGGGTCATAGATTTTATTCTTATGTATTCTTTTTTATCTTTAAGAATTTCCACGAAGGCTTGTATGAAAACTAAGTACTAGATATTGTGACTGCCGGGTTATGGGGTGTATAACTCATTTTTTTCCAATTCTGCCAAGGTTGTTTAAGTACTTAAACATTTATATATTACCTAGTACTTTGTGTTTGGTCAACGCGTTGGTACTACCACGGACATTTTAAAAATAACATTTACCTTTGAACTACACAACATTCACGTCTGGGCAAAATAATTTTTTAGGATTTTATGGCAAAAATACAGAATATGTCTATTCAGATTTAGAAAAAGATTATTTTATATGCGCTAATAAATATAAATATAAAAAATAAAAATTTAAATTATTAAGCAAGTAAAACTTATTTGTATTTCACTACAATACTTAGTACAACACCACAATATCTGATAATATAATTTTATGCCACCAATTTCGTTACAATTTTTATATGCTAGTGCACCATAAAACCTATTAACTTAAATAATTATATTTAACAAAAATTTTACGCTCTCACTGTAAAAAATGACGGCCAAATTCAGACACGTAACGTTATTTTCCAGCTTGAGTTCTAAGCTGAAAATTATAAGCTTGATCGCGCCTTAAAAGCAATAAATTAGGTTTTTCAACGGCGCTATAATTCGGAAAACCTGTGAATTTCTGGCTACTAGCCAGAACTTTGAAAACTTCTGCAGTAAACAAATGTGGCATAATACGCAGAAACTGTTATTTCGTTAAAAATTAATATTTCTTAATTTGTTATATAGTTGGGTTGCTTGTTATGTTTTCAACCTTTTTTATTTATAAATATGTCTTTTTTTCAGCTTATTAAGAAAAACTAAAGCAATATATTATAAATAGTCCAGCAAATGAAGGACAAAGCTGTAAATAAATCTGTAGAGTTTTTCCTTGTGGCGCAATTCTTAGGTCTTCGGGATGCTTTCGAGCGAAAAAAAGTTTATTAACGTTAACAGGTGGGAAAGGGCTGAAAATGCCCCCCCAAGGCTCAAAAAATGGGTTTCCCGCTAATATCTTCCAAAATATGCGAATTAAAGAATTTTGTTAAAACAAAAAATAAAGATCGCCTTGTAATCTACAAAAATTGCCTTTATAATTTTTTCGAAAAATTGATAGTTTTCGAGATAACGGGACCCAAAAGTCCCATCATTTCAGCTGCCGCTCTACCGCTAGAATGTCGCTATATTCATGGATTCATATATAAGCGGGCAGACGAATAATTGTTCCATTACTCGGACTATAATGTACTTTTTTTCATTCAAAATTCCTCGGAATGGGAAAACCCGTACCTATCATTGCATATGAGTTTGGGTCCATTCTGATATTTTTAAAATATTTAAAAAAGCGGTCAAAGTTTTTTTTACAATATTTTGTAAAGTAGGTATATCATTAGTTTATTAATATTTTTTGAAAAAGATGGTTTGTTATTAACATTTCTTTTTTTATAATGAGTTTTGATAAGAAATTGTTTTGCCCATATGCATTTTTAAGTAAAAAACTAATACTACCGCATCTATTTAGTGTGGAATGTTATGGATTTTTCGACCACCGTTTTTGCGAAAAATATTGGTGTTACGAACAAAATGGTAAAGACAATTTTTGTAGATTTTGAGGTAATCTTCTTTTTCTGTCAAAACAAAAATTCTCTAATTCGCATATTCTCGCAGATATTCACAAAAAACTCATTTTTGGGGCTTTGGGGGGCCATTTTCAGCGGGTTCCCACGTCGGAATCGTGATAAACTTTTTTTCGCTCGAAAGCATCTGCCAAGACCTAAGAATTGCGCCACAAACGAAAACTGTACAGATTTATTTACAGCTTTGGGTACTTTCATGTCTTTAGTTACTGGGCTAAAAGCAATGAAAAAATAGCGATTTTTTTTCTGCAAAAAATAATGTTTAAATAAATAATGATTAAAAATATATATAATTTATAAATATAGATTGGTCCCATTAGGATGACAGTACTTAAATGTAACTATGTAGCAGGTTTATACTTAATTTTCTACGAAAAGGTTTATTGACCAAGGCCCATAATAAACCAGATTACTCTTTCTAAAAACTATATTCCAATATTTTACATAATGCTTCGTGCACATAAAGTAGAAAAAGAAAAAAGAAACTAAATATATAAAACATAACAAATGTGAGAGAACAAAGCCCTTTAAGTCCATGCTTCTACTGAAATGCCACAGCAAATCCTTCTGAAGTGGAAACTAATCCATTTATTTTCACCTGACTTAGTAAACGGGTTAAGTGTACCTTCTGTTTACTATTTGCACACAAGGTAAGTTTTAATCTGTTATGAAGTGCTACTTTTTAAGCTGAGTAACTTACAATTAGCACGTCAAGTTATAAATTAAATTAAATTTTTCCATATTTAGGAAAAGAAAAGACCTTTTACTAATGTAACACCCAAAATTAAACGTATTTTCACATCTTATTGTACGATTTTCCTTTGCTGCAATTTTTGTTAAATGCCATTTAAATTAAAACTTTTGATCATAAGGTTTACCAGCTAAACGTATGAAATGTAATTTATAAACAACTTGTGTATTTATCAATTTCTGAGAGTAAAATAAATGCATCAATTATTTTTCTAGTTGTTATTTATAAATATAAGTTTACCAATGCTTAATGCTCTTTTTGGTTAATTGTATACTGTCAAAGTAATTTAGGGTGGCCGACCTAATAATTAATGAATTATTTACCAAAATACCCGGTAACGCAGACAGAAAAATTTCAGCAAGAAATATTTTAGGCAAAAAATGTTCAAACTGTTAAAACATCCTTGGGCGTGGCCTCTGTTGCAGCGAAGCGTTGGAAACTTTAAAGGATTTCGGCAATAGTTGTAACGCAAGTCCATCATGCATACATCACTTCTAAGTAACATGCTGTTGCTAGTCAATTTTTCAGATCCAAACATTCACAATTGTTTATAACGCATATCGCTGTAATGGTTTAAGGGGCTCGCTATAATTTTGAAAAATTTCACTAATTACTTAAAAAACAAATTTTAATAAATAAAAGTTTAAATAAATGC
>JAHBCN010022192.1:0-13548 GCA_019359885.1 Listronotus oregonensis
GATTAAAAATGATGTGTTTAAACTTTTTAAAAATTTCACCCCGTGAAGTCAGAATGGGGATAAAGGCAAAAGAAAAATCGTCATTGTGGAAGTTTTACAGGGTTTTTATTTATATTTTGAACGCTTTTTACAACTATAACTAAAAACGATAGAAAAAAACTTCCTATGTAAAAGTTTCATAGTTTTTTCTCTATTATCTTTTGAGCATAATGAAGGAAACAAATAAGCATCAAAAACTTAAGAGAAATAAATAAGTTAACTTTTTTCAAATGGAACACTCTGTATATTTTTATTTAGAATAAAAGCTCTTTTTATCCCCTTTTTAAAAATATATAGTTTGTTGGTATTTCATCTAGCCGTATTAAAAATATTTAAGTGTTTAATTAAAAATCAATGAAAAATAAAAATCAGCATTGCCTTGGAAAACAAATGATTTATTTATTACGAACTTTAAGTATAAATAATTACAAATTTTCGACAGGATTTGTTTGTATAAGTTGAAACGGAAGGAATTGAACTTTCGGGATTTTCTAAAAAGTTATATCGCTTAGATTTTGTTTTTTTTATCCTAAAATAAAACTTACCTTCAAAATGAAGCAAAATATTTAAATCTTGCTCTTCTTTTTGCAGCCACTGTTCTCTTTTTTCTTTTAACGTTTTTTTGTTTCTCTAAACCGACGAACAATATAAGTTATCAGTTTCTCTAAAGTATTTGTTGCCCCGGGAAAACGTTGGTGATATTCGCCGAACTTGCGAATGTTTTCATTATTTGCGTAGAAAAGACGTATTATTTCATGTTTTTGATCTTCGGTATATCCTATAGTTAAGTTTTTTTTTGATATAAATGAAGCGACGCCAAAATATCAAGACGTGTCAAGGTGCTGTCAAAACTTAGGGTATAAACAAAGCAAGTCTTTTTGTTTTCCAAGGCAATGCTGATTTTTATTTTTCATTGATTTTAATTAAAACTTAAATATTTCCAATACGGCTAAATGAAATACCAACAAACTATATTTTTTTAAAAAGGGGATGAAAAAAGAGCTTTTATGCTAAATAAAAATATACAGGATGTTCCATTTAAAAAAAGTTAACTTAAAAATTTTTCTTAACTTTTTGATGCTCATTTTTTTTCTTTCTTATGCTCAAAAGATAATAAAAAAAAAAACTATGAAACTTTTGTATAGGAAGTTTTTTCTATCGTTTTTAGTTATAGTTGTAAATGCGTGTCAAAATATAAGTGAAAACCCTGTACATATAAGAGTTGGTAATTAGTCTTCTTTACCCAAAAAATAGTAAGGAATAGTATTTTTTAACCCTTTTATCTAAGGGCCCAAAAGGGGGATGCATGTTTGGGTAGAAATTTGTCATTTCGGGACTTTAAAAATGTATCCACTATATATTATTTGTCAATTTTCTACGAAAATAAATTGAGTACTTTTATTTTAAGCTTGTTGATAAAAACATATTATAACTTAATCACAAATACCGTTTATATTAAAAAATAATAACCACCTAAATACGATAAATTAAGAATACGCAATCGCACGATGCGATGCGTGGAAGCCGCGGTGCATGTGCCGGAAGATGAAGTGATGGGATGTAACGAGACGGAGTGAGACGGGGGTAATATTCCGCCGGAACGACATAAAAAGAAAGCTAAATTGTGTAGTCGACGCGACCGAAAAAGTAGTGAATTAATAAAAATAGAATGTAACCAAACAAACCATTTACAAAACTAAACCCAAAATCAACCCCTACTTTTCCTTTTCTAGGCAGAAATTCTAGGTTTTCCACATTTTGCCAAATTTGAGGATGGTAACCCTTGCCTGTTTTTTTTTAATTATATTTTACGCTAAATAGTACGACGCAAGGTATTTTGATTTTTAAACACAATATTTCTGATTAAGTAAACTTAATTATAAACACAGATTCGAAGTTCTAATTTATGGGCCAAACTAAATTGTGAAAAGGGCCTTAAAGATGTTTTTTAAAGACAAATAATTATTTTTTCGTTGTTGCCTAACTCTATCTTGGGACAATGTTCTTCTAAAACTTTTAAGATATACACTACACAGTTTTTTGTTTTATTACTGGTTTGGATAAAAAAAATATATTAAATATTAAATAACAATTTTTTTTTAAATAAAACATTTATCCCGCATGTCCAAATTTCGGAATTAAAAAAAACTTTTTTTTCTGACACACCCTGTATGTTCAAAAGTCACACTTGATATTGTTAAATGTGATTGCGAACAAAAAAGATCCTATTAATTTTTTTACTGGCATCCTAAACGTCAAATTTAACAGTTGACCTTTTTTGTTCGTAATAACATTTTAGGGTTTTCAGTATGGATATTTTCGCGACCTACCATTTTTAACTACTGGTTGATAGCAGTTCTTTCCCCCACCATTCTAACCGTGTTTAACCAGCCTATCCTCGCAAAAACGAAACGGTTTACGTATGTCAACTTACTACTAATGATTTAATACACTTTTCGGTTTAAATTTAAATGTAAGGTCTTTGGAGAGTTAAGAAATAAGTCGAAAAGATAATATATAAACCAAATTTTTCATTTAATAATATATTGGGTATTTCCAAGTCAACTATAATAAGTAAATTTTCCTTTATGATTGTAATATAACTGTATTAATTCATCCATTTGGGAATTAACTAATAAACCAAAAAATCTGCAATCCAAATAGTTGTTAAACCATAGCAAAAAAAAACGTCACAAAACCAAAACAATAGAAAAGCCGCGAATCCTCCATTATTTTAAATTTAAATTTGACATAACCATTATTAACGCTCCTCCTGACCAGTGGCGTTGGGTTAGATACTGGGTACAAAGTAATGACGTGATCTGACGACGAAATTCCCCTACGTTACCGCTTCTCGCGAAAATAAACCGGTATGTTAACTGTCCTAACAATGTTCAACGCGGTATGTCGCCAAAATTTGATGTGTGTGTCTTTTAAGTATACAGTGTTTTTCATAAAAAAGTTTTAATTTGTTTTTTTAATTTCAAAATTTAGGACATGCGGGATCAATTTGCGAGGATCGAAAATCCCTTGCCCCAAATTTTCAGTACGTATTGAGAATCATTATAAATGTGACAATTCCACTCATGTATAAATATCCCATTGGAAAACACAAAAATCGTAGTTTGCTATCGGCTAAAAAGGAAGAAACAGAAATGCAACTGGATAAAAAAATCGAATAAATATCGACTAGGTACGTTACCATGGTAACAATTGCAACTTATTTGTTAAAGCGTCCGGTACGTTAGATTAAAAGGTTACTTTGTCGGAAGTAGTTTTTATCATGTCCCGATTCAGAAATACCTGCGCCGCCGAGATAGTAAGAGAAATAGAAAATTGTATTCCTAAAAATACAAAGAAAAGTCAATCATCAATTTGGCATTTTTGCAAAGAGCGAAATTTTGATGTAGACAGAAAGCAACCGATGGAAAATTTAGCAAACCCATTGGGGTTACAATATGAAAAGGAAAAATGGGGAAGATTATAAGGAGTATGTTGTCAAGACCATGTGGAATCCAACGGCAAAAATGTAACAAAATTTGTATTTTGAAAAGTTTAAAGTTATTTTTAATTCTTTTACTGAAACAGGTTGCAAAATGATTTGGAAAAGCGTAGGAAAAGTTCCGATGCATTAACCAAAAGGGGGAAATGATAATATGGCTTTAGTATGAGATGAAACTACCCCTATAGGCCCTTCAAAGAATTTTTTCCATATTGTGGCATGAACTGGCTTGGGTAGCAGGTGAAACGAAAACTGTAAGGTGCACTATTTTAAGAAAAAAAAAAGGAAAAGTTTACTGGCCGCATTGAATACAACACAGTGTTTTCTAAAACATGCCAAGGTTGTTTAAAAAAAGTGTTGCGTTAGCAAATGACTAATAAAAATAGAGAAAACCCTGATATATGTCCAGTAAGGTTTTTTTTATAAAATTGTATCTTACATACCAAATCATATATCAACTGTTTTTTTTAACACCAAAATCCATTTTGGAAAAATAATACCTTAAAAGGTTGGTATAAGAATATCCCTATAGGAATCAACGATATTTTTAAGTGGACAAAAATATCAGCAAAAATTTTTTTTGGACGTCAAAAACAAAAAAATACTAATTATTCCCATCGCTGCAGCACAGGGTCAAATTTCCCTAAAGCTGGTTTTAGTGAACAAGAGGTAATTAAGATAACTGGGCATTCCTCATAAAGTTCCATAAAACCTTATTTACAACTCAACAGTGATCATCGTCAAAATCTTGTAACAAACCTTCGAGGTAGATGGTAGATCTTTAAATATTGAATCAACCATGCTTCCAACATCTGTTCGACAAAATCGCTCTCGTGATTTTGTCGAAGCAGCAGCTTCTGTTAAATTTCCAGAAAGTAGGTATTCTTAAACAAGCATAAAAAATATCCGGCTAAATCTAAGCTCTTATGGTATTACCCCCGAATAAAATACGAATTATTTTTTAAGTAAAATTATTCTATTTAATATCCCTTAATTACACAAAATAAAATATGCGCTTTAAAAATACTAAAAAAAATGTGGGTTCCGATTTACAAAAATTTATAATAAAGTCATATTTTTTATTGGGGACAACTTACATTTCGTTATCTGAACTTCATATCGTATTTGGCATTACGTGCATTTCAAAAGTAGCAGACAGTAGCACTTATTAAATTGGGAATGTCAGGTTTTTATTATGGCAATATCAGTTGCAGGCGCTGAAGTTCCGGCTTAGATACCTGCGATGTAATAAATCCCCGCTCCGGTGAGACCAATTGAAAGCTCAGGCCATTGATTGATTGATTGATTGATAAAGTAAATACACAAGTTGAGGTTTTGTCCGCCTCGACACTGCAGCCTACAGGGCTTGTTGTATCTCTTGTGTATTTGTTTCAGTTAAAAGGTTTGACACCTTAGACAGGTGTAGTAGCCCTTTCTGTTCTTTTCTGGTCTCCCGCCTCCTGGTGGTTAGTGTCCACCCATGAGGTTTTTATTTGTTCTCCAGTATGTAAGTGCAGGGCACTCATATATGATGTGAGAGGCTGTCTCTTCCTCTTCGTCTGCAAATGGGTTCTTCTCTATAGATGCCCATAGTGTGCATATGTTTTCTTGGGGGGCAGTGTCCGGTTATTAATCCTGCCCCTATCCTAATCTGATTCCTATTTAGTTTTAGTAGTTCACTTGTCAATGCTTTCGATGGTGAGTCCAGCATTGATTTACTGTATTTTGCCTTGGAATTGGTTCCAGTATGACTGATGTTGTGTTTGAAACCACCGAGTCATGGCCACGAACCGGGCTTTTGGTATTCCAAAAACAGGTTCAGGACCCACAAACATTTTCTGCGGAGCCTCCCTGGCCAGGGAGTCTGCATTTTCATTGCCCTGTATTCCCCTGTGTCCTGGCACCCAGGAAAGGGGTAATTTGTTGTGGTTAGCCAGGTTTGGGGGGCATTCGGAAAAGTTCCAAACCAACCTTGAGTTGACTTGTTGGGATGCCAAAGCTTTTATGGGCCCCTTGACTATCGAAGATGGTAATGTCCCTGCCCTTATATCTCCTCCTCAAGTTCTCTCGCAGACAAAGTTCAATAGCATATATTTCCCCTGGAAAACAATGGCATATTTCTCCAGGAAGCATAAAACCCTTGAACCTGGGGGTCATACCATGTTTCCTGCGCCGGCTCCATTGTCAGTCTTGGATCCATCGGTATACCAAACCAATTTCCGAGACTGACCAGGAGACCCTACTACCGCCCCAGGTAAGCTGGGTTTTGTATGGTCTGTGTGTATTTATCCGTTTTGGCATTGTATCACTGCCCATCTCAAATATTGGGTTTTTATTGCTCTTATTCTGGTGTATCCTAGGGCAGGCCCAGAGCACCAGTTGCCGTTACATTTCAGCCTGTATGCCCCAATTCTCGCCTCCGCCTTAAAAAAATTACCAAGAGGGGGGCTTATAGGGTTTCCATGGCTGAAGTTGGATGCTTCTAATAGCTCCCGTTATACAGAGACATGCTAGTCGCTGGAGTTTGGATAACTCCAGCTCTGCTTTTCTCTGTTCTTTTTTTTAACCAGATAGTTGAACCGTAGGTTATCTGGTCTTCCACGCAGTGTACAACCAGTGTACTATGCGTGGCTGAAATCCCCAATTCTTCCCCACAGCTCTTTTGGTAGCCATTGAGCCATTTTGCCCTTATTAATCACATTCTGCATATGTGGATTCCAGGTTAGCTTAGAATCCAGAGTTAATCCAAGGTACTTTACCTCCTGAACATAGCCGAGTGTAGTACCGAAATTTATAATAAAGTCATATTTTTTATTGGGGACATACCGTATATATATTTCTTTTATAAAAAAGCGCTACCGTAAATATTAGGTTGTTTCAACTCCGCCAAAAATTGTTTAATGTACGGTCAAGCGCAAGCCCATTCAATCAAACCCATTTCAACCGATAGGTGATGCTGTATTACACGATCCCTTTACTGTTCCAACCGAATTTGCGATTGTTTGTAAACCGTTTGTGAACGATCATTTCAATAAAAAGTAAAAACCCTTTGCACGTTTCAATTCCGATTTTTTTGTACTGACAAAAAACCCTGAAAAGTCGACACTTGCGCGTTTGATATTTTTTTATAAAGTTTCAAAACCGTTCCGCGGCGATACAAAAACTGTGGGTTGGAAGTAACCAAATAATCGACGGGTCTAAGCATTTTTCCAAAACATAACTTTTTCTTAATTTATTAATTTTATTCCCAGTGAGAGACTCGCACTGTATAAAATGCATTAAGAAGCGTCGAATTAATTTTTTAAAAATGTAATTTTATTTTTACGACAGCTTTCAAATAACTTACTATTTCGTTATCTGAACTTCATATCGTATTTGGCATTACGTGCATTTCAAAAGTAGCATGTCTGCTCTTTTGAAATGTCGTAGCACTTATTAAATTGGGAATGTCAGGTTTTTATTATGGCAATATCAGTTGCAGGCGCTGAAGTTCCGGCTTAGATACCTGCGATGTAATAAATCCGCGCTCCGGTGAGACCGATTGAAAGCTCAGGCCATAGAGACGCGATGCCTTCTGCATACCGGAAAGTGCCACTGAAGCTGTGCATACAGATCGAGGTTTCATGTTCTGGAATCCATGCGGAGTGTTAATTTGCTTTAAATTTATGTGTTAAGGTTACAGGTAATCTACGATTTTGACCCTGCAAAACCATTAGAGATTGTTTATACTTAGTGATAATTAATTTAGCTGGTTTGGAAACTTGGCCATAGTTTTGAATGGTGTTTGGGAAGATAGGAACTTGTTTTTGCGAGCAACAGTAGTAATAAACAAAATAGTTTGAATTATATCCTGTACAATTCTTGTAATCATTTAAAGAAGCTAAGAGAAGAAGAAAGTTAATGGAAAAATAATTATGCTTATAGGTCTTAACTTATTCTTATAAAAATTCTACAAGTATTTTTGCTTTGTTTCGTTGCAAGCGACAGTAATAAAATATTTAAAAATGTATGCTAATAAGCTTCTTGTATTAGTACGGGTATAAATGTTATAGAATTTAATTTAAAATTACTCAATAGACAATTAGAGTGCTGCCGATACTCCTTCAGGTACCGGTCTAATATGAGACAGCCCTTTGGGTCGAAAAACAAAATAATAACGTAGGGTAGGCCAAAATAAGGCTATAAAACCCTTGACAGTGGCTTACTCTTGGGCTGGTTTTAGTTAAAAAGTTTAAGTATTTTTTTTAAACTAGGAATTGTATTTTTTATAATATATTTTAATATTCGACAATTAATACCTAGGTTTAAGTAAAAATATAAAATATATAGTTTCAAGTCAAAAAAAACTTTTTTACAAGTACAGCAATAAAATATTTAAATATTTAAAATGCACTTATTAAAATAATGAAATAAACTAAAGTTAAAATGTATAATTAAACAATAATGCTTATTAAAAATTCACCACAGTGTCAGACTATGTTAAGTACAAGTTAACTGTGAAAATTTTACCAAAATAAAAAATAATCTTAAATAAGTAAATAATCTTAAATCAGTAATGACTGTACTGAAAATTGATTTTTGGACTTACTATAGTCTGGCTTTTGGGTACAGAATCCATATCATATTGAATGTATTACTCACATCTACCTCTTAGCAATTTTCCATATCTGACAAATCACTAAAGGAACTGTTACTGCTTAAATCATTAAAGTCTCGTTTTATAATTAAAGGTTTAAAAGTTTCATCGACCACTTTATCCATATTCAACATTTTATTTTTTACATGTAGCACATGTTCAACACATCTTTGCTAGTTTTCTGGGGAAACATTAGATATGGCAATGAATTTTTGAAAATTTTTTTATCATCCGCTATTTTAAAAGTTGTTTTATTTCTGGCAACTTCACCTTTCACTTGCGCTCATAAAAGTTCTATGGGGTTGAGTTCGCAGTAATAAGGTGGCAGCCGATACACACAAATATTTCGTTTTTATCAATGACGAAATTTGTGTAACTATCTTTATTTATCGACACTTCAATTTTTACTACTTGTAATAACTAACTCGCTTAACAGTATCTTTAGGAAATGCAATATTCTTCTTGCATTAACGAGAGTTCAATATCTTTTTTGAGTTAAAAAATACATCAGAATTCATGTCTTTATGATAATCTTCTGTTTTTTTTAGATTAAAACAATAAAAAACCTCCGTCTATAAAACCATTCTTGCTTCCAATATGAGAAATAACTAGTCTTCGTCCGTTCCCAGATGAAGGTTTTAAACCCGTGGAAAGGCCTTCATTAAAAGCCTAGCGACCAGTTGTGAGATTCCCATATTGCCAAATTTTTTTTAGCGTATATCCCTCATTTATCCAGGTCTCATCTAGATAATATATTGCTTTTCTTTGGAACGAGCTCTTTTTATCTTTTTCAAATAATCTCTTCTCCATTGGACAATCTCTCCACTTGCTATTAACAAAGATTTTCTTTGCAACTTCTTGCACTGGAAATTCAAACCTAAAATTCTCCATAGTTTTACCCTACTTATTTCTGGCCCTTCCGGATGATTTCCGACAACTCAAAAAATACTATCTACAGTCGGGATTTATTTCGTATAAAGAAACCATCTACAATACGTCCATTTGTGTCATCTGTTACCTGAAGTTCTTTTTTGCCTGGTCGCTTTTTTTGATGACGCTATACGTCCCCCTTTTTCTTGTTTTAGAATTCTGTAAACCGTCGCTTTTCAACTCCCGTTATTAAAGCACAATTTTCAACTCTATCATCCACACTTAAATCACAGTTTTGCTCATTTGTGATATAATCGAATACGTTTTTAACAATATGCTTTTCGTTTAATGATAAATGGCCGAGGTATGCACGTGTTATTGAACAAGCCATTTTGGTAACTATTACACGATAACACTGTAACAATAATAAGAACTACGCAATTGCACATTTAGAAAGTAATCAAACCTTATTGGTCTGCCAAATAATGGCCGTCGGTACGTCATTAGGAAGGCAGATTAAATTAGGCCTAACAACTTGCTGGAATATATATTTCATTCAAATATTTATTTTAGTTATAAAATGATCAATATTAAAATGTATTCACAATATTTTGTGTTGTTCTCAAGAAGTATAAAAACAGAACATGAAACCGTGCAATCCTATACAAGAAATAAGTAAAGTAAATAATAAAAATTTTAGGATAGAAAATAGGTAAAATTTTAGTTAACACAACACAAGAAATCAATATACTTTTAATATTTATTAACCCTCTTTGCAATTAAGGATAAATATATCTAATTTTTTTTTTTTGCGTGGGAGGGAAAAAAGACGCCCTGTGGCCCGTATTACATGCAACTTGTGGGGCCATGCAACCACAAACTGTTACAGGCCCTACAAGTGCATGCACTGTGCGGACCCCCACAATACTATCAAATGCCCGAATCCCAGTCAAACCAGATGCTACAAATAACATGACACCTACGTACATTGACATGGGACTAAACAAAAATATACTGGACTTACCTGACCTCGAAGTACTTGACGAACTTTCTTCTGACCACCTGCCCCTTCTACTAAAATGGAGGGGAGAGCGGGGAAGAAAACAAAGAGAGACCTGGAGCTTAAGAATGCAGACTGGAGACTCAATAGAAATAATAAACAACGCCACTACAATAAATAATAACATCACAACACCCGAGGAATTAGAGCACGAAGTTGGTTGTTACAGAGAGCCTCCAGTCTGCACGAAACAAGTAGCTATCAAACAGAAAACTTACTTACATGAAGACAAACTACCGGACGAAATTGTCCCTAATTAGATTTAAAAAAATCAAAAAAGGTGGAAAGACTCAACGTAGACAAGACCACGTAGATTACAAGAATTACAACATACTATAAGACTACGTATAAACGACCATAAAAATAGAGTCTGGTCAAGAGTTCTAGAGAGTTTGTCGACTCAAAATAACTCTCTATGGCGACTGACCAGAAGACTAAAGAAAAATTTAACAAAATCCCGACATTAGATAGTGAAGAACCACAGACGGACGTACAAAAAGCAAATATACTAACCGAACATCTGGCTGGTATTTGCAATACACCACCTAATACTACAGAAGAGCACCAAGCGACAACCGACTTGGTTTACAAACTCATTACACTTCACAAACTACCGATGTACGTGGTAACACTGTTCCACTCTTACCTGCAAAACAGAAGTTTTAGGGTAAGAGGAAAACGATATTCACAGACATACAGGACCAGCGGGTGTACCGCAAGGAACAGTTTCTATCACCCAAACTATACAACCATATACTTGACTTCCCAAATTTGAAAACTAAAATTGCCTTATTCGCAGATGATGCCTTTTATATGGGATTCATTTGGGGCAAAAGCTGCAAAACCAACTCCAGACTCACCTTCACATCTGCGACCTTGGTAGAGAAGTGGAAATTAGTATAATAGGGGAAAAAAGCGAATGCATGATTATAACTAAAAAGCCCACCAAAATAAAATTAAATTCCATTAAAATAAACGAGACATACATACAACCACAAAAACACTTAAATACCTCGGCGTCACTATTGACGACCGACCATTCCAGCAACATATTACCCAGTTATTGCATAGAGCTTATGCAGCAATGCATAACCCCAAAATCTTGCTTGTCACCCCGTAATAAACTGACATATATAGACAAATTATTCGACAGAAAACATAGCTGCACCAGTCTGGTGCAGCATACAAACACCGATCCGATTACAGAATACCAAAATAAAATTTTACACTGCGTAACGTCCCTAGGCGTTCAAAGGATAGATGAACAACGACCTGACAGACATCCAGAATTGATGAATATATCTATTCTGTGGCAGAAAATTTTATAAAACACAGCCGCCTCTATCCTGACACGAGACCTGACGTGGCTCAGACACTACGATGACATAACACAAACCACTGTACAAAAGACTACCATTTTATTACGAAGGATATAATCCTAATTATTTCACACCCAACCTCATAAACCAACTTTGCGAAAATCCCAGACAAATACTAAGTACTCAAAATATAATTAGTAACATTTGATGCACGAAACAAGACACAAACAATGCATGGAATGAATGAAGGAGTGAATAGCATGAATGAGAGAGTAAATGTTAAGCATAATATGCAGGACAAATGCCAAAGTACCAGACAAAACAGACAGACCGAGTGATGTTTCATGCTACTTGTACCTGATGCTACGCCGTACCTAATGCAAATCAAACTGGTTTTTTGTTACTTTTTCCAGTAAAACATTTAAACCACAATATGGAAAATAGCAGCTCAAACAAAACTAATTCTTTACTCTAAACTTTTAGTAGAACAAGTGTCTACCAGTGTTTGAAAGATCACTGATCGGAAAACGCTATTCCAATAGTATCCAATACTTAACACCTACCCCGGGCCACCACAAGCCCCAACCCTCCCCGATTGCTTTTCATTCGCAAAGCCTGAAAAGGCAATCACGAATGTACATAATATGTAAATAATCGCTTGTACATATTTATATTGTAAATATAGTATATAGTAGATTGTAAAGTAGATTAAGAAGTATTGTGTTTATATGTATGAACGAATAAAGCTCTTTGAAAGTAAGTAAGTAAGGGTAGTTTCGGATTTTTACCGACTAAAAACCCCTAAGACCAGGTAAGTATCCTTCTCGGAACTGCCATGGGGCATTACTTCAAGAACGTGGTCATAGTGTTGGCTGGGTATTTATCTTGCTAATTGGTTAATATATCTAGATATATAAATATATGAAGATACAAATACCAGCGCGCCTATGGTTTTCGATTTTTAAGCCATTCCGTAAAATTTTATTACTATCGCTTGCAATGAAACAGAGTATAGTACATAAACATAGACATGCTTAAGGTTAAAGAAAAATGAAATTTTCATGTTGTATGAAGTATAATTTTTTAAAAAATCCCCACTTTCTAAGTACTAAAGATAGTCTATAGCATGTTTGATTTACTCTGACTTTCTTAAATTATTTAAATGCACCTTGCCCGCTAGCATATACGTGTACTGCAGATGCATAAGGCTAGCTGAACGATTCGGTTTTTGAAGATCTATCCGACCAATAAAAATAGCAGTAAAGTGGAGACGTAGATTGTCCTTATACGTCTGCAGTTTACTAAAGTTAGTCAACTTGTAAAGTACAGAAGTAGTTTATGGTTGTACGTCTACAGTTTATGCTTTTTATATAAATGTAAATAAGACACAGTATACAACCAACTTTTTTAATTGCTCTTATGTAAATTAACACAAAGACAAATTAACCTTGGCAAAAAATCACTATTTTCTGAATTTATTATCACCCAGTCCGATGATACTCTCTACACACAGTTGCAATTTGTGTGGTGCTTTTTTTTTGTTTTCTGTTAGATTTTCCAGGTTTTCGTCCAGCTAACGATGCTCTCCTACCTGTCAATGTAACCTTACGTCTTGATATTGAAGTCAGTTGCAAAGATATTCTTTTCCTTATTTTAATACTGCCTGCCTCTTATTTTTAAACGATATTCCAGTATATTTAAAAGCACAATGCAAGCCTGATATCAATGATTGATTTGATTTGGCTTGCTTGGTACAGTTGTCCAAATATTTTATCACAGCGGGTCCAAAAGATTCAGAATTACTTTCAAGATTTGACATAACTAAATTCGAATGTGCCGTTCATTTAGTTTTTATTGCTTCTATGTCAATATTTTCCTTATCGTCAAATTCCAATGCAACATCATTATCAAACTTCTCTTGATCTTGCTGGTTTTGGACAGAAGAATAATTTTTACCAGAAGACATCACCGTCCTGGTTTAAATTATTTGCTGTAACGTCATTAATTTTCAGTGTATCAAAAGTTCATGAATTTGCAATTTTTTCCCAAGGCGATTTCATAAAGGATATGTTTGGAAGAAAGTAATAAGGTGTTAGTTGCTGTAAATATATTATATTTTTTT
>JAHBCN010022193.1:0-13521 GCA_019359885.1 Listronotus oregonensis
GGCCCGGTAAACTTTAATTTCCATATTTGGTTTGATCAATGGAACCCCCAACAAAAAAAAATGTTGTTCAGTCCATCACTCCTAATTATTGTATTTGCTTTCTTTATTTTACATATTTTATACATGTTTAGGAAATAAACACTCTAAAAATATAATAAAACAAAGAAAGTTTCTTGTTTACATAATGCAATATTAAAAATATTTCTATTTAAATTTTTGTCTTTTGTTTAGTTCGTCGATGGTAATATCTTGGATGCGACGCGACATTTAATTTCAGGCCCGCTTTTTCGGTCGGCCCTACCGTTCAACGAACGTTCGGAACTTCAGGATCATCCAGAATCATATAGCCCGCTTTTTGTTTTCCATTTGAAGTGTAGGGGAGATTGTAATGTGACGCGTGGGGTAATGCGACGCACGTCGTGTTGTATGTTACTAAAACACATTTTATTATATTTTTTTTGCATATTAATTGTTTTCCTTGAGACAAGTTCCTGACAGGACTTCAATAATAGTCCAGTACAGCCCCGTTTTGGCTAGAAATTCTATAGAACACTTCCTAAAATTATTAAAATTTTAGAGTAAGTAGTCCATACCCTCTACTTCAAAGTCTCCCCAATGCCGTTGGTTGCTTTTATCGAGGGGGTGAAAACCACCCCTTCTCGGGGGTGAAAAATTGGTTGTTAAAAGTTACTGTAGAAATCAATAGATCTACCAATTTTAAGTCATTTTTCTTCTATAAACTTTTTTTCTAAAGCGAATACTTTTTGAGTTATTTGCGATTGAAATTTTGATTTTTTACCACGTTTTTGAACGGTTTTTTACGAATATCTCAAAAAGTTTGAGCTTTATCGCTAAGACCATAATAAACAAAGTTGTAGCTAATAAAAAAACAAAGAGAATGGTTTTGTTTATGTTGCTCCAAACCAATTCTTAACTGAGTGATGGCTTATTAAAAGTCAACTTTTGCTTTTGGTGTAAAAATCGAAACTTTCAATCTCAAATTATAAAAAAATTATGGATTTTTTAATAAAAACTGATAAAAAGGTTTTGATAGTGCTTAAAAAGACCTTCATTTTTATTTTTTATAAAAGCTCCTACCATAAAAACGGTCAAAACAACCCCTTCAAAACCACCCTAATTGAAAATATTTGTTAGTCCTTTTACAATTCACTTCCTTTATACTCGTATACCATTAGTAAATTTTGTGAGTTTGAACGATGAACAAGCCTTAATTTTGAAACGATAACAATTTAAAGTCAGAAATTTTTTAAAACATTTCTATCAAAAAAGTTCGTTTTTTCAATAAAAGCCAAAAAATAAGGCAGATATGTAAAAATTACAAGATACCAAAAGTTTGCTTTATTTTTCACTGAAAATTTTAATATAAGGTTTTTTTCGTCAGTGTAAAATTGAGGGAGATATGGCTCTCAAAGTTGTGCTAGTGGTTGACTAGTACCATTTTCGAACCCTTCAACCTTGCCCTTTTCCAGAATAAGGGTCGAAAAAATATCAATCCTACATAAGTTTGTAGGTCTTGTATTTATCTTTAAAATGCTTTTTGGAAAAAAATTTCTAGCATCAAAATTGAGGAAGTTATCGTCAAAAAAACCATTGAAGTGTTTTTTGCAGTTTTCGAAAATTTCTTATTTTGTTTATAATATTTTTATCGTAGCAGGGGGTAGTTTTTACCCCTGAAAATATTACATAATTATTAAAATAAAATCCAAACATTTTAATGCTTTAACGTATTTTTTTTATCATTTTTCTCGCTATCGGGGGTGGTTTTCACCCCTAAAAATATATAGTTACCGGCGTTTATACACTTAATTACATCGAGTGACCTTAGCATTTCGTTCATCTATAATTTTAAATAATTTTATGGTTTAATCTATTGTATATTTTTTCGCTAATAGGGGTAGTTTTCACCCTTCAGCAACCAGAGTCAAATTAGTGCCAGCAACCAGAGTCAAGATATGGCCAGTCAAATTAGTGCCAGCAACCAGAGTCAAATTAGTGCCAGTAACCAGAGTCAAATTAGTGCCAGTAACCAGAATCAAATTAGTGCCAGTAACCAGAGTCAAATTAGTGCCAGTAACCAGAATCAAATTAGTGCCAACCAGAATCAAATTAGTGCCAGCAACCAGAGTCAAATTAGTGCCAGCAACCAGAGTCAAGATGCCAGCAACCAGAGTCAAATTAGTGCCTACGATAGTGACTATGAAACTGACTATGAGGAACTTATTGTATGGGAAAATTATGGCATGTATGGAACGGAAGATGGTACGATTTATACATAATTTTCGTACCATCTTCCGTTCCATATATGCCTAGTGATGAGCAAAGCAAGACCAAGACCAAGACCGGGCTATCTTGGTCTTGTTTGGTCTTCAAATCGGTCTTGGTCTTGGTCTTGCAACTCAAAAAGGTCTTTCTTTCGGGTGAAATTTGTGGGTTTGTTTTAAAAAACCTAAGCAATTTAAATAAAATATATTTTTTTTTAATACTAACAAATAAATAAAGATGGAACTATTTTTTTGCTTTAAAATTTTAAAATATAAATTTTAACCTTACATTTACATTTAAATTATTTGATTAAAAGGATATTTTAAATTAGGGGTTTATTTATTTATTTATTTTATGTAGGAAATATTTAAATTTTCTTTTAAGAAGCATATAAAATTACAATACATCCTGAGGGCAGAAAAAAACTTTTTTTCAACCAGATGTTAAATTTCCTGAAAATGTTCTGATATTAAACATTGGTTTCTAAAAAAAAAGAAAAAGGTATTTAGGAAGCTTTTCAGCAAATAAACTTTCTATGTTCAAATTAGTCAAACATTTGCCATACAAAGTGTGTACAAATACTTTAAAACATTCTGCATATACAAGGTGGCTCGATAGGGCGACAAAGATCGATATATCCGAAACCGTTCATAATGGAAAAAACTGAATATACAAAAATTATAGAAAAAAGGGCGTAAAATGTAAAATTATTTTCATTTCAGAATTTTCCAAAAAATCCACTACCACTCAAGAAAACTTCCTTATTTTTAGCTTTTAACCTGAAATAGAAAAATTATAGCAAAAAATTCATTAAAAAAAAAAATTGCTTTCCTGTATATTATGCTGGAAATTCTTGACTTTATATAGGTACAATGTCGACGTAGATGGTTTTTATATATCATTTTGGTTTTGAAAAATGACGTCATCATTATACTTTGGCATTGTTTTGACTTTTCCTCTAAACCGGAAGTGAAATTTAAATCCATTTATATAAAAATATTCCTATATAAAATGACAAATATATTTTTATTAAACCATCACTTTTACATTTATATCTTAGTATAAAGGAGCAATCTAATGATGCCACTTCTTACAGTGTGGCACAAAAATAATGTTTTCCTGGATTTTGGAAATTTTTGATACAGTAAGTGGCATCAGTAGATAACTAATTAAAAAAAACATTAGGAATAGGTAAGTAATTTTCAGCTTCTATAACTTTTGTACTCTTAGTTTTTCTCTGTCGTAAACGGTTTTGGAGATATCGAGCTTTGTCGGACCATTGAGTAGTAATCTTATTATTTTTAAAACATGTTACTGGATCTACTAGTTATCGTTTTTAGATAATTTTATTAAAAAACGAAGTGATCAATTTAATTATTATTTTATTAAAAAAACCTGTTACTCATAAAATAATCGCCTTTTTAGGCAGTTCTCGACACATTTTTTGTCATGTCTGTATGAAATACCTCTGTATATTGAATATAAAAATTGAATATTATGATTTAAAAAAAAGTGACAAAAGAGCAAGAGTCTTGCAGGTCGGTCTTGGTCTTGCGTAGTCTTGCACCCCTCGGTCTTGGTCTTGGTCTTGGTCTTGCATACCACGGTCTTGGTCTTGGTCTTGCAAGCGAGAAGGCGGTCTTGGTCTTGGTTCGGTCTTGGTCTTGCTGCAAGACCAAGACCAGACCCCGACCAGACCGGTCTCGCTCATCACTATATATGCCATACTTTTCAGTATGGTGTATGTTTATTTGTATTTTGGTTTTAATAAAATCTAGTTTCCCATATTGGTTATATTTTTCCTTTCAAACCTGACCGACTGAATTACTATGTATTTTAGGTGGAAATAATATCTCTTTCAGTTTTCATCAAAAAATAAATGGGACGTTAGTAGAAATTAGGAACGATTTCCAAAACCGTTTAAGATTACTTGCGTTCCCAATTTCTACTAACGGTGCATCTATTTTTGATGAAAACTGAAAGGGATGTGATGTTAGTAGAATATTGTCACGTTTTAACAGAATTGAATTTCACAAATACTCAAAAATATTTTTAGATTTCATTCAAACACCGTTATTGAATACTTTTAAAAATTAGTAGTGTACCAAAGAGTTTTTGTCAAGCTAATGACTCGTAACTTTCTTGTAACATTAGTCAAATGCAATTAGCATAAAAAGATTGTTAAAAAAGGTTGTAAACAACGAGAGTAAGCAGGAAAAAAATCGTTTAGAACTTTCTTGTAAAAATGAAATCTACCCTTAAGCAAACTAGTAGCATCAAATATAAAACTCTCGTAAATTTCCGGTTATCAGAAATATATGCAATGTAACGAGAAATTAGAAGCGATCATTTTTTTTAATCGTTTGAAAAGGACTTGCGAAAAAATGGTCATTCCTAAATTTTACTTACATCGCATCTATTTCTGATGAAAGGGGAAACTTACAAAGTGAAATAAAATATTGTCACGTTTAAAGAAAATTGATTTTCCCAAGTAACAGTTTTTTCAAGTTAATGGTTTGTACAATGCTACCAGTGCTAAAGACCCATTTCGTGGCTTTCTTGTAAAATTAGCCAAGTGCAATTATTAGCACAAAAGGGTTGTTAACGACAAGTGAAAAGAAAACTAAAGTATTAAACATATCGAGGGTGGCTAGCACGAAAAAATGTATTTAGAACTTTTATGTAAAATTACAATCACCCTTACGCGAAACACAAAGTTTTTTAAAAATTAGCCACAAGCGTCAAAAAACAGTCTATAACTTTCATGTAGCCTTGTGCAAGTTTACAACTAGCTACGACGAACAAAATGTAGCTATTTTGAAAATAGCCACAAGCTCAAAACCGTTTTTACATTTAGCTCTAAATTATTCAAATTTCATGTAGCCTTGTGCAAGTTTACAACTAGCTACGACGAACAAAATGTAGCTATTTTGAAAACTAGCCACAAGCGTCAAAAAACCGTTTTTACTTTTAGCTCTAAATTATTCAAATTTCATGTAGCCTTGTGAAAGTTTACAACTAGCTACGACGAACAAAATGTAGCTATTTTCACAAAATCAATAGATATAAAGTTCTTCTCTATCAATAAAATAATTTGGTAAAGGTAGAGGCTCGAAAAAAATAATTTACAAAATCAGAGCTCATTCTCGAACATGGTTTTTTTGTTCGTGCCCAAATATCAATTTTTTAAAATTCACACGTACGTAAATTATTTGTTTCTTAGCCCATATTGTCGGGGTCGTGGTTTAAACTTAAAGTTGTCGGGGTCGTGGTTTAAACTTAAATTTGAGATGTTCGTACTAAAATGTCTAACAAACAAATAAATACCCATTGCGAAGGTAATAACTATACACACAATTAACATAATCATCCACGTCTCCATCGAAAGCGTCTTCTTTCTTATACATACAAAAAAATGGACATGTCGAGAAAGAACAGATTTTGTCAGTGGCATCAAGGTATGGAGATACTATCACTGGCCGATGGTAAATCTTGTTTTATTCACAAAAATGATCACGTTCAAATATCCAACCAACCTATCGGTCCGGAGAATATTACCACTAGCGGATGCGGACAGCTCGCGAAAAGTATTCCCAAACACGAACGATTTACGACATCAGTCGAAGTCGGGCGAAGGTATTGATGGGAGAGGAATGGTTTTATTTTCAATTTTTAGGTATACTTTTAGTGATTTATCACGCCTAAAATACAATTGGGGAAAATAAAAAACCGCTTTAACTAACTAGAACTAACCATGACTGCCCCCTCTGGCCCCACGAGAATCAGCCAGAAGGGCGGTCATGGTTAGTTGGTTGATAAAGGGGCTTTTATTTTCTCCAATTATATTCAGACGTGATAAATCACTAAAAGGTACTTTTGTCAATTTGGCATGTTTTTATACGATTTCTGTGGGGTGGGTATAACAAAAAAGGTCCAGATTACATTACACACTAGTGCCTAAAGTGAACACCGTATAATTCAAACATTTTTTGCCAAATTATTATTATAATAATTTTATTATCAAACATAGTGTATGACACGGCGCTTTATTAATATGCTAATTGGATATATTTAGGTTTTTTTTTTCTGATATAAATATACTGTGAAAAATCGATCCCAAATAAAAATTGAATAAGTTATATGCGAAGCGGTCTGCGTAAAAAAGACTAAGTTAACACACTTTTTTGCATAAATAACTAGTTTTAATAATATTTTTTATTGGTGATGATTTGATAAAAGATGCAGTCATTTAATTTTCTTATTTATTTATTTATTTTTTTAACGAACATTGTAATACATTATTAATTGTTTGGGATTTTTCTATAATCTAACGTAATAAACAATATTGAGACGCCCGTTAGTAGGCAACTAACTACACAACAGCAATCGCGCCAAGGCATTCGTGTCGAGTTCGGGACATCTCGCGTCTGGGAATACTTTTCGCGAGCTGTCTGCATCCGCTAGTAATATTACCAGGCTTGAAGAAGACGCAGCAGAAGAAGATACGAGAATTTGCGATCCCACTTGGGAATGTATAAAACCCTTATCGGGCACCGAAACGTTGCCAATTTTTCGTAGAGAAATAAAATCAACTGAACAATTTCGCGAAACATGGCAATGGTGTACCGAAGGTGTCCGGGCGGGCTATTCGGCCTATTCGATACTGAGTGCTATGCCCACGGACCAAGGGATTTTGATCGTTCATCCGCTAAAGTTGGAATCGGAACGAGTTTTAATTAACGGAATCGTTCACATATTCCGTTTATTGGTGGAAAGTTTTCGCAATTCAAGAATAATGGACACGGGCAAAAAGGCCCATTCGTTCCGGCACCATTGTTGGTTTCCGAAAAGAACTGGCGTCGTATATCGTCAACTCTGGGACAACAATGTCGGTCATCGTCTTTTCTGTTGTAACTATACACCAACTTTAGAATGGCTAAAAGAGTTTAACAATAGTATGAAATAGCTGGTGGCGTTTGTATCAAAAGCACGAAATAAATTTCTTTACAACATGTTGCTCGTTTTTTTGCCGTTATGGTTAAAAATTGCATTAAACGTGTGTAATAATAGTACGACGGTAAAAATGTCTCGTCATCTTCAAGATGAATGTACGTGTTTTGTAACGGGTCCATGGCAATTTTTTTGAGAAAAAAATGAAAAGACCTATTTAACGGTTTTATTTCGTCCTCGTTACCTATACAAATTTACAATACAATCCCATTGAGTAAAAATGTCTCTTCCTCTCTCTCCACTTATCCTAGCGTAAAACTTTCTTGTTGTAAAAGTGCGAAAAAAATTATTCACCTCCTTTTTTTCAGTTGTTGAATTTCCCGTTCCAAAGAAAAATCGTGCAAGATTAAAACATCCAAGTCTTCGATAATTTCCATTTTTAATATTCGACGGTCGAAAAAATGTTTCGCTACTGCCGGTAGATCGTAAAGGCATCTCTTTCAATTCCACTTTAGCAAGTTTATCGGATAAAATATGGTATGAACTATATCGTTAAATTTAAATCGTTAAATATCTGATTGTATCCGTGCCTTTGTTTTTATCAAACTGTAAACGGTTAGCCATTTTACACCAGTCAGGAGCCATATATCGCTCATTAGCCAAATTATCGTGCCCGCCGTTATTATACATAGTTGCATATACATTCTTAAATTAAACAAGTTTGCGGTACCGAATTGGTAATTGCTTTTCCATTTATACTGTGTAAAGTCGGAGACGTGGATAAATTAACTGCCATTTGGTCGAATATAATTAGGTTGGAAAAATCGGAGCCTAGTAATTTGTAACCGTCGGCTCCTCGATTTAAATCGGCAACACTGTTTAAGCCCAAACAGATCATTTTCCTATTTTCACATCGTAGCGACTGTGCAACAAGTTACCGTTTACCCTGACCGTGTAACTTTTGAAACAATGATGTTTAGTTTCAGTATCCAATAATTTTCTTTGACCAAGTTAAAAGTATTTTGCTCAAATACCCATAGGAATAAAGGGTAAATGTATGTATGTCGGTTGGGAAAATTTCAATGTTGAAATTAAAACATAACCTTGTAATAAAACAATTTTATTGACCAAGTTAAAAGTATTTTGCTCAAATACATATAGGAATAAAGGGTAAATGTATGTATGTCGGTTGGGAAAATTTCAATGTTGAAATTAAAACATAACCTTGTAATAAAACAATTTTATTGACCAAGTTAAAAGTATTTTGCTCAAATACATATAGTCCTACGTTTCATTATTATTATTTTCACCGGGTAATTTTTTTGCTACGATAGACACCAGTAAACAATGCGAACAGCTAAAGGTGTTATGATTAGCAAGCGACATGCATGCATTGGAGGTGACGACACCTTGAAAGGGTTGCTCGACGATTGAACTACCGGTCCACCATATTAAAAGTTTCTCAAATAGTAAAGCTGCTTTTTGTCCTTGATAATTTGCACGGCTTCAAATTGGTTCTGGCGCAAAACTTCTTGAAACATTGAAACTAGTTCTGGTCCTCTTACTGGCGGATAACCATTGTTAAATTTAACGAGACCGCTTTGTTGGCAAAAAATCGCATTGGTACTGACGTCGAATGTAAATCCACTTTCGTTGAGCATCGTTTCCGGTTTACATGTTAAAATTGAAAAGTGCGTCGGTACCAGGACACCTTGAAAATCTTTGATTTGGTCGTGATGGCAAAACACTACAAATGGTTTTTTCGGATCGGCTAAAATTTCATTCGATTCCAACAGAGACATAATTTTTAGCGGTACCAGTTGCCCTGGTTCCAGAGCCGTTGCACTTCCCTTTTATCGAAAACCAGCTCGTGCGGAACGACCCTGTTCGCCTGTCGGACCAACGGATCGCCGTCTTTGTCGATTCGATTGTTGATTACAACGTTTTAAAAAAATCATTCGCCCACAGATAACTGTTTTTCGGTACCTGGCTACTATTTTCGACGAAATTTTTGAGAAATTGATCTGTCTTTTGCTGTTCTCGTTTGGAAATGCGCATGTAAAAACAATCGTCAGATGTAACACGTGTTTTCATACTGGAATTTGTTCCTGTAATTTCATCTCGCTACCCTTGATGTTGAACCACTGGCAAACGGGGTTAACAGACAATCTAGCCGGGCCGATGCGAGGTTTGTTTCCATATCCAATATCGTTTATCCCATAATTGGGGTTTATTCCAACCCCCTTAGCCAGCACAATTTAATCAAATGAAGAATCTGTTTCAATTGAAAACCCGTGGCAGACGAGTCACAAATTCCTCCCACCTTTGCGGTTCGCCAAATAGCCTAAAGTTATTTGAACTTTCCACCAATTACAATTCCCGACGGAAAACAATCGAGGAAAATGTGTTTTAAAAATGTACGCAATGCTAGTAAATGCGAATGGGTCGGTGACGGGTTTCCCCAAAATTTATGGGGCTGTCGAAATTCCTCTTTTTTCGCCTTGCTATCGATGCCGCTAAAGATCAAAGCACCACTGTCACCGTCGACGTCCATGTGCATTCTCTCGAACAGCCAGGGTGACACGCCAAGCTCATGCCGTCAATCACTTCGCCTTCGACGAGATGTTGTGATGTAAGAATACGTATCCAAATTTTCGTTGAATCCAATATTAAACGTCCATATTGAAATCCGTAAATTTGAATACGTATTCGGTATCGAAAGGGAGCGGATGAATTTTCCAACTGCCGGTTTCGGCACGCGCCTGAATATGGATCATCCAACTAGAGGTGGTTAGAGCTGTCTTATAAAGATTTTTCCATTTGTCCCTGGATGGCGCTACCCTTAATTAAAGCACTTTGGGCATACGTAAAAAACTTATTTTTTAAATAAATACTATTTTTTAATGCGAAAAAAAATAAGCGCTAATAATTTTGCCTACATTGTCTTTTGCCTCCTCGATTTTTTGGTGGTTTTTTTGGAAGCTGCAGATAGTCTAGAGTTTTTTAATATTTTATTGCCACTTGTGTCAAAGTCAACGGTGGAATTGGGTCTGATTTCGACATTTTTAAAATTTAATATTTACTTTATAAATACATTTTAAAAACAGAACAGTTGTTTGTCTCTGGTTAAAACAATTTTTTCGGGAAATGAAAAAACATTTGGATGAGCGATATATCACCTACCGGGATTTAATCGCCGTTATTGAAAAATCGCGATAGCAAACGTTATTTCGCAAATAACCATTGACCAAAACAACGATTTTTTAAATCGAAATCCGTCAACTTATATGCAACGAAACAGCTAATCGCTTTGGCGTTATGAAAAAAAACGTGTTTTATTTCAAGGATCCTCGACTCATCTTCCGCCCCTCACTGAATATATAGCAGAATTACAGTTTTCAAATATTTATGCAAAGAAAGGTGTAATTATATAGTAAAATCTTTTTTTGCATTGTGGAATTTAAAATAATCGACGTTATTGAAAAATCGCTGATAGCAAACTTTGACCAAAAATCGCAAAAAATTATATTATATTTGATTATATATTTATAAAAAAAACAGTATAATAGGAGGCGAGCAAGTGAAATTAATATACATACAAAATGAATCACACGAGGGCGCTAATAGTGCAAATAATAAAAACGCTGTTGGGTAGTGTGAAAGTCGCGATCGCGATAATTTTAAACGGTTTTTAAAAATCGCGATCGCCGATAACGGCGTTATGGAAATATCGCGTTTGGCCTCCTACCGTTCCTTTTTGACCTCCGACAGAATTGGATAAAAAAAACTCATAGTTTTTTTCCGGGAAGGCCTAAAGGCGCTGGTAGGTGCAAAACTTAGGGATGTTCTGTTTTTCAAGCATATACAAGACGCTCTGCCGCTCGACTTTGAGAACAAAGGGAGAAAGAAAAACTGGACTGCTTTTTTTCTTTCGACGTGCTGATTTGGGGAAAATTTGGGGTATATAACCCTCCGCCTCGCCGTTGGGTAAAAGTGGTTTTTTTTTTTCGCACGTTGCCCACTAAGGGGAGGGTAGGCCTCCTATAGTATTTATATGCTCGAAGGTCCTGTTTTATTTCTTTAAGATAAAGATCAGAAATATTCCTTTCTCTCGCTCTGCGTCTCACTGTTGGGCGGGTATATATGCCTTCTTCTTTTTTCGCACCACCAAGAAGCAAGGCTGGGCCTTTGAAGGTTTATTCTTTAATTTCCCCTTAGTCAATAAGGAGTCTATTCTTAAACCTTTGCAACAAAAAATTAATGTTCTCAAGTTTATTTCTAATTTTTTTAAAACCCGAATAGATCCGTATTGATGGTACTGCCGGAAAAAACGCCTTAAGAATAAACAGGTATTAAAAATGCCCATCTGCCGTGTAATTGTAAGAGAACTATAATATTCGAACGTGAATCAAGATGAGCACACACGGTGACATTGAAACGGATGAACGAGAGAAGGGCACTATGAGCATACACGGTGACTTTAATCGTTATATGTTTAGAATTGGATGAACGAGAGAGTGACCCCAGTTGGTCGTTGATACGGATGAATGGTTGCGCGTGTCAATAGATAAAATTAAAAAGCCACTTGATCCAGACAATGATCACATCTAAATTTCCCCAAAAAAAAAAATCTTAATTGAAGCCAATCAAAACATCGAAATCAATCAGCCGGGGTACCAGGTCATTCAGGAATTAAAGGCAATGAAACAGCAGATAAGTTGGCAAAAAAGGAAAAAACCCCTTAAAATACCTAAAACAATAAAACTAAATAAAAAAATATCTTACCCTACTTAAAAGAACCCAAAATAAAGAATTTCATAATAAGTGGAAGACTATAGCACTGAAAAAAGGCAAATGGACAACAGTATACAATTTTTCTTTCCCCAAAAAAAATGGTTTGAAAATTACTTACAAAGGGGGGAAGACACATTACAAAATAATTAGAATGAGAAATGTTTCGTTTTTTTGGAAATGAGAACGGGTCATTGTCTAACAAAAGAACACCTTTAAAAAAGGGGGAAAAGGGGAGAAGACCCCACCGGGGGAAGTGTGGGCCAGATTGAAAGAAAAAACCCAAAATTTTTCCCTTTTGGGAAAATGCCCCAAAAAAAAATTTTTGAATGACTTTGATTTAAAAAATTTTTATAAAAGAAATCAAACCCCCCCCCTTTTAAGCATGAGATAGTTCTTTCTAAATTAACAACAAAAATAATACTTTTTTTAATAAAGTTTATAAAAAAAAACAAAATTAAGATATAGAAATTGCCTACATAATATTTGAAGGGTACTTTTCCCATAAATCGCAACCCGTTCTTTAAAGCTAAAACGATGTAAATAAACCCCCCAACCCGTTTATACATTTTTTTTTAAACCTCAAAGTCTATTCCCTGATTCACCTGAAGTTTTTGTGACGTCCATCCATTGTTGAATGTCTTCCCCAAATTTTTCCTTTTTCCAAGGGGAAAAAATTTTATCACAGCACTAGTACCCAAAAACCAAACATAAGAAAGCTAGAGTCTTTTGGGGCATGACACAAGTCAGCAACGCCTTTTGGGGGCATTAGAATGAGTTTGGGAATTGTTTCTGAAGGAAACTGAAGCCAAAAAAAAAAAAAGAAGAAGAAGAAAAGAATACTATTCGAACCCGAGAAATATTTCTCTGTTCGATAACTTTTCGTGCCAAATCATTTTTAAAAAGGGGCCCCGATTTGAAAAGCATGATCCCACCTTTTTTGCAAAGTGGACTCGTGGTGGACTCTATTATTCCCTGGTGATCTCGTTTTTTGTTAAAATTGTGACATACAAATTTCTGGTTTTTGGGGAAAAAAACGATGACATATTTTAAGAAATATAAAACATTCACCCCCCGCAGGGCCCCCGGGGCAAAAAAACGCTTTTTCGTAAAGGCACCCCCAAAAAAAATTTTATTGGGACAGAACAAGACGTGGAAAACGCATCTGCCCCCTGCCCAGTATTCTAAACCCCTTTATAATTTTCGCATTTGGGGTTTCCCCGGAAAATTGGGGGATGTAAAAAAGGGGGGGCTCCACATTTTTGACAAGCCAAAAAACCCCCGTAGTTCGACTTATTTGTAACAACAACGGGTGCTGAAACAACGGGTGCTGAAACAACGGTTTTTTTTAAACTTTTAAAAAAACCCCCAAAAAAAATTTTTTTACCGTAGCAAAATTCCAGAACCCTGATGGGATGCTCAAAAAGGGGGGGAGGGGGGGAAAGGGGGATATGTAAAAAATAGCTCCAAAATAGTTTATTTTTTGGATACAAGGGG
>JAHBCN010022194.1:0-13495 GCA_019359885.1 Listronotus oregonensis
CTTGAAGTAAAAAAGTCTTGAAGTACAAAAAAGTACTTAAAGTAATTAACAGTACTTCAAGTAAAACAAATTATACTTGTGTAGATTTTTTTTTAAGGAAGTTAGAGGATTTATTCCTCAAAACGGGGTTTTACAACAACTCCTAAAAGCTATAAAGACTGAGCGCTACGTCATTGGAAAGTAGGCCAGTCGGTAAAAACTATAGTTAGGAAAACAAGTAGGGTTGCTAAGTGTCCCGTTTTAAGTCGGGATCTTATGCATCCGATGTCCAAAATAATGTAAAATTTCGTATATAAATTTATTGCACGGGTGAGCACTTGGGCCTTAAACTATTATAGGAAGTATTGGTTTTCCCAAAATGGGTTTTCTCCTGTGGTTGCCAAGGTTGGCTTGGCATTGGCATCCGATAATCTGTCAAAAGCGAGTGTTTTCATATGGGTTCTACAGCAGGTTGGCACCCAAAACTTTCTTGAAATATTTTAATTTCTTAACACAAATCAAGTCAGAACAACCTAACTTCAATTTTGATGTCGTTTCCATTGTATTAGTGAAAATTTTGTTTAAGTTGCCTATTAAAATACTGGGGTTTTCGTTCAAATGAAGGTAATAATGAACGCATTCACAATACGAAATAGTTGGGGAACCGCCCCATTAAACGTCATATCGCACCAATAGAATATTCTTGAACTGTCACGTTTTTGGGGAGTGATTTGGAAACTGTTTCGTATCCTGAATGCGTTCGATAATAAAATTGTCATGAAAAATGGCTGTTAGTAATTATTATTAAATATAACAAATTAGGTATCAAAATAAAGGATTTTACACTTGTTACACTTGTCTTGCTGTTGGATCCAATTCAAATAAGCGCTGTAATCAATACAATAGAAACAGCAGCGGTCGCGCATGTTTCTTGTTTTAACTTGTTTGTACGATTATCTAAGGCGTGTAAATTCAGGTACTTAGTTGATTTTTTACTTTAAGTACTTTTTAGTTACTTGAAGTACTTTCTTTACTTAAAGTACTTTTTTTTACTTCAAGTACATCATAATACTTCAAGTACTTAAATAAATACCTCAAGTAATTTACTTGGTCAAATCAAGTAAAAATCCAAGTGTCTTCATAATAACTAATCAAGTACAAGTACAAGTACCTCCTGATAAAAACTGAAGTAAAATACTTGAAGTACAAAAAAGTACTTCAAGTAAAATTTTACTTGAAGTACTTCAAGTTTTGACAGCTCTGCTTGGGAGTATTTTTAGATGCCTGAAAAGCATTTTCATGAGTTTTTAATAAGATATTTGTTAAAAAACCCTAAAAAAGGGTTTTTACAAATTTCAGTTCTCAGATAAAAAAGCAATATTCAGACAAGGCTTCCTATTCATACCTCATTCTAGCGACCACTGATAACACAATTTGGCTTTGAAATAAGTTTAAAGGCATATAAATAAGATAAAGGAGTAACACTAGCTTGAAGCCCAGCCATCTTGAATAACAGTAATGTCAAAAATAAGTGAAGCTTCCTTAAAATTAATATTTATGGTTTATGCAAAATATTTTAGTTGTATCCGGTTATTATATGAAAAAAAAAATCAATAAAAGTGTGCATTTTTTATAAGAAAAATAATAATTTTAAACGAATTATTCCGGCTCTCTCGGAAGTTGTCTTCAGTGCTCCGTTGGCAGATGACTCTAAAAAAAATTGTTGCACAGAATGGTTTATATTATCCCAATCTTCGTCACGTGATGTTTTTTAGCAATTTTTTAACCCCCTCCCCCTTCCTCCCGGTGATACGTGAGGCATTTTTGGGGAGATGCCAGAACATTCAAGCTACAGGACCCCGAAATTCGGAATCAGCGACACAAAAAACGTACCCTCAAGTAAGTCTCCACTTGCAGCGAAATTGGGCACCCAGGACCCGCTTTTTAAATGGACTAGTATTTTATATAAATGTTTAACACAGTAAAATTTAAAATGTTGCTTATTTTACCCGTTTAAAATTAAATAGACTCATGCAAGAAATTACATATTTCTTCCAAAGTACAAAAGTTTTAAAAATAGTAATTTTAAAATATCATTTCTCCAAAGAAATTTGCTATATAATTTAAAAATGTAATAATGGAAGATCACCTGCTGAAAGTTACAGTTACGATAGATACAACTTTTATATCTATTAATGAGTTTGGACATTTAGAATGAATATGGCGGCAGAAATATTATTACACCCTATTGGAATTTGTTTTTAAATTTGTGTGTGTTACGAAATTAAAAGAAATGTACTAACATTTTATTATTTTACTGTATTTTTTCTTTATATGGTGTCAATGAAATTAATACAAAGCAGTGTTTTCTTGAATATAAACACCGCTTTACAATTTCAGGATGATACATTACGTCATCAGATATAGTTCAGGAAACGAACCATTTTGCCTCGCATTTTTTTTTTTAAATGCATAGAATGACTTGAAATTTTGACAGTAGGTAGGAAATAATCCAAGGACCAAAATCTATATCATGTCGAAGGGCGCCTTTACCTTGGGGGTGGTTGCCAAACCATCTCTGGCGTGGATTTTTTTTATATTTTGACCCCAGAAATCGATAGAAAAATAATTTTTACGCAAAAATTGTTATATGCATTTTTTTGTAAAATGCATACTTTTCGAGTTATTTGCGATCGAAAGTCGGAGTTTTCCGTCGATAAAACCAACATTTTTAATCGGTTTTTGCAAATAACTCGATAAGTGTGCATTTTATCAAAAAAAAAAACTGTAAGTAAAAAAATTGTAACTTAAAAAAAAATATTTCTTTGTCATTGCTGTGGGACCAATACAAACCAAGTTGTGGTTTGTTAAAGGTTAGCTGTTATTAATCAAACACAAACTTGTAGAGTTTCAAATGCAAATAACGGAAAATCTACCTATATGTCAAGGAAAACTAATAATAAATTTTTTGAAGCCATTTTAAAGACCTTTCTTTTTTTAAAAGGTATGTACCATAAAAGTTGTGTGATTAAAATAAGGTTAGACCAAATGTTTTTAAGTTTTAAAATCTTCGAAAACAACCCCCTAATTACCACCCTAATTAAAATAAGTCGTACCCCCTTTTTCAATTTTCTTTATCTATATATCATAAATATATTCTAAAATTTTAACCGATTTAAATTGCTTACTTTTGAAAAAAATGGTGCTGGAAGTGAAAAAAAAATCAGAATTTTAATAAAAATGACCTTTTTTGAAAATAACTCGAAAACTAAGGGAGATACGTAAAAATTACTAAAGTATCAATTTGTAGCTTTTTAAATTACAAATATTTTATTTTTTTTTTATTTCACTGTATGACAAAAATTAATTGAGATATAAACATTTAAACCGAGTATGTGTAGACAAGCACTACCTTGTTTTAGCCCTTTAAACTTACTCTTTTAAAAAAATAATGGTTTTAAACAGTTTTAATATATAGGACCTTGTAGCTCTTGAAAGAACCAACAAAATGGTTTTTAAAGAACTTTTTACCATAAAAACTGAAAAAGATACGCTTAAAAAAACAATTTTTTGGAGCATTCTTAAAGCGATTCGATGCATTTTCTAAAAAATCCGCGGTTTTATATTTTTTTTTGCATTGTAAGATTATAAGGGGCGAGTTTTTGAGGATAAAAAAATTACAAAATTAAATTAGTAATACTTTTGAGCAGTCACATTTTTTAATTACAACTCTCTGACAATATGGTTATTTTTCTAGGGTAAACATTTTTTTATTTAATCATAATTAAGGGTTGATTTTTAAGGGTTGAAATATATTAAATAATGTTTCAAATAATTAAATACTTATTTTTCAGTTTATGAGCCTAATTTTATGTTACTTAAGCTTTAATATGAAAGTTTTAAAGGTTTTTGCAATAAGGGGTAGTTTTCACCCCTAAAAAATTAAAGGCTACCTTTAGCATAATGATGATTTTAAAGAGGAATGTTAGTTAAGCTTAATCCCAAATTTTTATGCAAAACACTGTAATAACATATTAATTTTTTAGGGTAAAATATTTTTTTAATCATAATAATGGTTGATTTTTAAGGGCTTAAATAATTTAAATAATGATTTGGATATCTGCTTGATATTTTAAATGCACTCTGCATATTTTCAAGGTCCTAATTCTACATACTATTCCCAATAGCAAACATGAATTATATCATATACCTATCTTTGCTGATTTTTGGGAAAATGGCGATAAAAAATGTCCAAACGACCGCACATTATGCAAGTTACATGGGGAAGAAAATAAATATCCTAAAAATGTAATATGTTTAATTTTACGCTCCTTGGTGACTTTTTCCTGCTTCTAAAAGAACCAATAAAGGCTGTCTTTTGTCGGATCCGTTCTTCCATGAGCCTATTTATCCTACAACCTATCAGTACCCGTGTTGCCTTGCGAATGTAGTTCAGCATTTCTAAGATAAACTTCATCAAAAAGCATTTAATGAACTTTTTTGCCTGCTGTTACAGTTCTGTTTGTAATCACCCGTTCCCGAATTCTGAATCTATTTAATTTTTAATGGGTGTTTTAAAATGACTACCAGAAATCCAAGAAAATGATTTTGTTCTTACCGCATACTTGTTTGAGCCGTTTTTGGCTAATCTGTCCGCTTCCATATTCCCTGTGATCCAGACCCCAGTCAGCTTGTTGTATAGTCCAATTTACTTTAGATTTACTTAACTAGCAAAATGCTGATCTTCATAATCCAAGAAACAGTAAATATTTTTTTAAAAATTAGAAAAACTTATTAAAATTTCGGTTACCGTTTTCAAATTAAAATAAAATAAAAAATGTAAAGAATTGTTAATTAAACTAGCAATAATTTACGTTCAGCTTTAAAAAGTATTTAAATCCGTAACATGTACTCTTTAAACTAGATGGACTAATAGAACAAGCCGATATAAACTCGTCCTTGTCATTTTTAATTTATTCAAAATTTAGGCACATCTTTTCTAAATAATGTTGTCACTTATTTTTGAATGTCTACTAGCTAGAGCTCGTTGGATTTTAGCCTCAATTGCACTAAAAACAAACAGCGAGCGAAAATGTGAACTAAAAACCTACATAGAAGATTTCTACAGCACTTGAATGGTTTTCAGAATGAACAGGTTAAAAGTGGGCAGTATATACAGGGTAATGTATTATGCTACGCATTTTTATGGCATCATTGCCATGATTTTAAGCCTTAACATAAACAGCCTATTTAGTTTTAACATAAAGTTTTTACAAGATTTTTGTATATAATATAGTTATTTAATTATAAGTCAAGAATTAACACTTTCTTTAAAAGGACATTTTTAGTAAATATTATTTACGTCACATACTTTTGACAATGCACAAATTTTCACTTTTACTTTTCTATTGCAAGTATATTTCCAAGTGACAAAGCCAGATTAGCACACGGGGCATAAAATTTATTTACAACATATTTTATTAATTTTATGCACACCCACATAATAAGCAGATAATAGCTAATTATTAATTAGGGGTTTAGCGAAATTAAATGATTAATAACAGAAGTAAGTTTAATAATGTGTTACAGACCCTTGATTTACATCTGGGCATTGATTTGATGAACTGGTCTATATCCTCTTGGGCTGTCTTATTCCTTTATTATTAAAGATTTGCATCCTAAGGTGCCCCACACATATCGAGCGGAGAAAAATCAGGAGATCTAGGGGTCACATGTGGCCCATCCGTTGTTTTGTTAAAAAATAGTGTTTTTGATCGTCTCTCGGTGCGGAAGGACATGGGACCTCTAAGAAAGACTAGATATGTCCTGCTACCACATCCGATGGCATTTCACACCATTACACCTACAACGTGATGAACATTCTCTCCATATTAAATTGAGGATTACGTCTTTCACCACATCGCCTTCTTACCATTGCTTAACCATTGCATACCCAAACAAAGGTGAGGTTTATCACTAGATATCATCTGGTTTTATTGCTTATTCCCCAGAAATCTGTCTATGAATCATTGGGTGTTTACGTCGATGCTCAGAAGTCAATAGCAATACCCAACGGAGATGTTAAGAAAAAACCAAATTTCCTATATTAAATACACTGTACAGGGTGTCCCAAATTCGAGCCTCATCATTGGGATCTCAAAAAACCTAAAGGGAGACGAGGTCAGTTAAATGGAAGCAAAGTTGCGCAATTTGATGCAGAATAAAATTCCACCTTAAAAGTTTAAAAATTTTGAATACTTCTGAAGACTTTTTATGACTCTATTTGATAAATATAACAAAATAAATTTAACTTTCTTATTGCTACTTTCTCCGTTCTACAATACAGTGTTATTTGATTTACACACCGACGTTCCATCTCTGAGCTGCCATGCCATCATCAACTTTGTTTTTTAAAATACGGTCCTGGATTTTTGGATTTTAAGAGCTTTCAATATCCCAAAACCAATGATGTATCGCACTTATTCAAAAATTCATATTATTGGCAATTTCCATAAGAAATCATGTGTTAGAGAGAGACAGATAATAGATTTTGGGTAGAAAACATTTAAAATAATATTTTTGACAAATCAAAAAATCAAATCATTGTTTTTAAGATCTTAAAAGCTTTTAAAATATGTAATTAAAAAAACAAAGTTGACAAAAGGTCGGTGTGTAAATCGGATTGTAGAACAAAAAAAAAGTAGCAATTAGAATGTAAAATTTATTTTGTTATATTTATTTAAATAGAGTAAAAAAAAATAAAAGTGAAATCGCGAATGTTTGTTTTTTTTTAAGTCTTTCTATTTCAAAATTTTTAAACTTTTAAGGTGATATTTTGATCAACATCAAATTGCGCAACTTTACTTTCATTTAACCGACCCCGTATCTCTTCAGGGAGCCCAATGATGAGGCTTGAATTTGGGACACTTTGTACAAATCGATTAGCAATGACCTGAGTCAAAATAAAGCCATCTTGAAAAGCCAAAAATTTTAGTCGAAGGTCTTGACGCCCTGATGATCCCCGAATCAGTGCCCAATTTGTATATTGTAAGAAAAGCGGAAACGTTGACAAATTAATAAACTAAATTTTCCTTAAAGTTAACGTGATAAACATAAGGGAAGTTTATATTATTATGATAAGTCCGGACAAATTAAAGTGGCTTTTAGGCTTACGTCAAAAATAATGAGCTTAATATTGAACCCTAAAATTATTAGAATTATTTTGGTTATAATTAACTGTAATGATTAGACTGCTTTGATCAAGATAAAATTAACCAAGGTGCTATTTAGCTATATACAGGGTGTCAAAAAAGTCTGGAATATTGCTAATATCTTCCAAGCCGCTCCTAATTTTTCGACGAAAATTTAGCTGGCAACACAATTTAAAAAAAAAACGTCAGATAAATGTAATTTCACTTTCCAAAGTATACAGGGAAAGCCAAAAAGTAGTATCAACTTAGGTTTTTTAAATGGAAACCCCTGTATATTTTTATGTATTCGAATAGATCTTTTCAAGCCAATTTCAACGGTATACAGTTTTATGTGTTTATCTGTCAAACTGATCACGCATTTGATTTCTAATTTTGATTTTTAAGTGATCAATGTTTTCCGGCCTATACAGGTACTTATCTGTTAATGTCAGTTGACTTAAATGACATTTTGTGTCAAATTTCTAATTACAACAGTAGTCATTTTAATTAGTAGAACGATGGCTTTAACTGAAAAAAAAAATTGAGATACTTATGATGATTGGATACGGTGATCGCAAGAGATCACAAGCAGAAGTATGTGATTTATTTAATCATATTTATCCGAATCGACCCGCAATTACTCAATCGTTTGTAAGTAAATTGCTTAAGAAATTTAACGAAACGGGAAGTGTAAATCACAGACCCAAATCAGGCCGACCGAAAACAGCTACTGGTGGTGATACGGCAATAGATATTTTACTGCATGTTCAAGAGAATCCCACTCAATCGCTTCGCCAATATGGACTGGATCATAATGTTACTTACCAGTCTGTTAAAAATTTATTTGGAAGTGAAAAAATTCGTCCGTTTAAGATTCATTTGGTTCAGGAACTTACAGAGGATGATTTCGATAGACGTGCAGAGTTCTGCGAAATTATGATGGTGAGGTGCAATGCTGAGCATAATTTTTCTCAAAATATTCTCTTTTCTGATGAAGCTACGTTTATGCTTCATGGTATTGTCAACAGACATACCTGTAGATATTGGTCTGCAGTCAATCCCCGATGGATGGCCGAAGCACACGCAAAGACCACAAAGTGAATGTCTGGGCAGGTATCATAGTTCATAATATTATCGGACCATTTTTTATTGCAGGGAAATCTTACATCAGAACTTTATTTGGAATTATTGCGTGAACATGTCATTCCACAGTTAGAAATCCTATATCCAAATAGAAGAGACATTTGGTTCCAACAAGATGGTGCTCCGCACATTTTGGTTTGCAGGTGCGTCAGTTCCTGAACCGGAATTTTCAAATCGGTGGATAGGGAGAAGGGGCGCTATTGAATGGCCTGCAGGTCTCCGGATTTAAATCCTTTGGACTTTTATTTGTGGGGGATTTAAAAAATAAAGTTTATAAAGATAGGCCGGAAAACATTGATCACTTAAAAATAAAAATTAGAAATCAAATGCGTGAGATTCGTTGGAATACTTTTGATAACCTGTTACGAGAATTTAGGGACAGGCTTGGATATTGTCTAGCTAACAATGGCAGACAATTTGAACATTTGATAAAGTAGTGTAATCTAATTGTTACTGCAAGACGTGTTTCCGTTTGTAAAATTTCAGTTTGGAATTATGTTTTTGGTCGTTTATTAAAACTTGTTGTTTTAAAGAAATAAAACCTGTTAAAGTTGAAACATCTACATAATTTACTTTGTTTTTATGTTCCTATTTAAAATTAGCTCTCAAGTGCTTTGTAGAAATTATAGCTTATTCGAAATATTTTAAATCGTATAATTCGATCAGTTTGACAGATAAACAAATAAAACTGTATACCGTTGAAATTGGCTTGAAAAGATCTTTTATTTCCAGATATTTTAAAAATATACAGGGGTAAATTTTCGTCGAAAAATTACGAGCGGCTTGGAAGATATTAGCAATATTCCAGACTTTTTTGACACCCTGTATATGGTGGAAAGTGCGACATTTTCTCCTCTAAATATATTTAAAATTTCACGTTGTGGCAACTGTCCAACTAAATTGTATACAGATTTTCGGATATCCAGTTTGTTCGCCATAACTTTTTTAATATTTTAAAAATATGATATGGCATATTGAAGTTTGAAATTTATCTTAATTTTTTTTCCAATGGCGACTAGATTCAAAGTTATTAGGGATAAATGAAATAAAGCTATTAATAAAGAAGACTCCCCTATGATGCGGACTTTACTGGTCACACTGTATATTATAAGTCGTAATAAATGCGAGATTGACAGAATATTGAATTTGCCTTTTGGCATTTTAGGTATTCATTGTTGTTCATCTTTATTTTCTTAATTAAATTGCAACTTTCTCATATTAATTGAATTATTCCTGTTATTAATAAAAATAAATACAAAATCCTTTATATAAAAATTTATCGAAAAAACGAGAAGCTTTTAATAACGTGCCAATAAAATAAGGTGTCCCATTAAGTAGGGTTTCCATACGTCCGGATTTAGCCGGATATGTCAGGTTTTCAAGATGTCCTGGGACGTCCGGCCGCATTTTTGAAATAGGTCCGGGGAAACGCCGAAGATTGCAAATACAATTAAAATAACCCAACCTTGTCAATACATTTGTATTATTTGCTTGTTAATTATTTAATACTACAGCTTTAAGTGGATAAACTTAAAAGACTTAGATGCAATTGACTGGAACAAAGACATTCTACCATGCCCTAATTATATTTTAGAAAAGAGGATTAGCATAGATGATGCAACATTTTTGATCAGTTTTTTTTTGCTAAAAAAATATATTTCTGAATGTTTCACGAGAACAACATAATTTTTCATCTCACAAAAAGGCTTTAATTTATTTTCAGCATTGCTTGTTTATTGAAGTTTTTTCAGAACTGTTAAAATTATGTAAATTCTTTTTTGCCGTTAATGCCCACAACGCAAATGTAAAGCAAATAGTTTTGTTAATTGCAGCTCAGTAGACAAAAGATCGAAATAGGCTAATTCTAGCATCTATAAAAGGCATAATAATGACCATATTTAATTTCGATATGACCTGTTTTGAGTTCTATGACTTTATATTATTTCCAGAAAAATAGTTCCGTAATAAATGAAGTATAGAAATCGGATAAATTTAAAGTATAAAAATATATTTTTAAATTAATTATTGTTTTATAGTCTAGTAAGTGAAGAGACAAAGCTGTAAATAAATCTGTACAGTTTTCCCTTGTGTTGCAATTCTTAGGTTTTCGGAGACGCTTTCGAGCGAAAAAAAGTTTATTAACGTTAACAGGTGGGAAAGGGCTGAAAATGGCTCCTCAAGGCCCGAAAAATGGGGTTTCCGCTAATATCTGCCAAAATATGCGAATTGGAGGATTTTTGTTTGATTAAAAAATTAAGATTGCCTTGTAATCTACAAAATGATCTTCATAGTTTTTTTCGAAAAATCTATAGTATTCGAGATAACTGGACCCAAAAGTCTCCTCATTTCAGCTGCCGCTCTAGCGCCAGAATGCCGCTATCTTCATGGATTCACTTATAAGCGGGCGGACTAATTGTTCCATTACTTGGGCAATAATGTACATTTTTTAATCATTTAAGGTTCATCGGAATAGGAAAACCCGTACCTATTATTGCATATAAGTTTGGGTCCATTTTGATTTTTCTAGAATATTAAAAAAAGTGGTCAAAGTTTTTTTTTCCCAATATTTTGAGAGTAACTCATGAATTCATTGATGTTTTTCGGAAAAATGGTTTGTTATTAACATTTCTTTTTTATAATGAGACCTTAGCAAGTGCTTAATAATCCCAGAAAATTTCCTTCACCACCTTTCTTGCGCTTTGATAAAAAATTGTTTGGCCCATCTGCATGTTTTAGTAAAAACTACTATTACCACATTTATTCAGTGTGTAATGTTATGGATTTTTTGACGGCCGTTTTTGCGAAAAAAATTGGTGTTGCGGAAAAAATAGTAAGTACCATTTTTGTAGATTTCGAGGTGATCTTCACTTCTTGTCTAAACAAAAATTCTCTAATTCGCATATTTTGGCAGATATTCGCGGGAAACTCATTTTTCGGACTTTGGGGAGGGGGTTTCCACATCGGAATCGTGATAAACTTTTTCTCGCTCGAAAGCATCCGCGCAGACCTAAGCATTGCGCCACAAATAAAAACTACATATTTATTTACAGCTTTGAGTACTTTTAGGTCTTCAGTTATTGGACTATTACCATACATGCTATTTTTGTTCTTACCTAAGAATTTTATGTTTTATGTTACCATACCTGAGAATTTTATGTTTTATGTTACCATATAATGCTTATATGTCTTTAATTTAGGTTTATAGTGTATTTTTGCATAAAATAGAATATTTATTTAAATACATTTTTAAGTATTTTTATTTTAATTTAGCTTTAATTGGTATAAATAAATTTATAACATATATTTTTTCAACTGATAATGTTTCTCTACTATCGCGACAGTCATTATAAAATTTATTGTAGTATAAGTAAAGAAAGTGGGTAATGTAATTTATATTAAAAGTAGAAGTGCGAAAGTACTTACAATTTTTTTATTTAACCAAATTGTTGAAATTCTTAGGCCAATAAATTTAATTGAAGAAAGTGAATCGACTTAAAATATACACGGATTTGACATAGTTATTTTGTTATGAGTAGAATGCTACGTTAATAATTAGTGTAAAAAGTCAGATGTTTCACATTCCATACTAATTTTTTAAAACAGTTTTGTATTTGAGTAATGGCATACCAAGACTTACTGAAGCACAAAATTTTTTTTTTGCATATTTTGTTGCCAAAAATTGTTTATTTTTTTAAAATAGCCTACATGATTCAAAATTTTAAAGTTAAAAATATATATTTTTACAATTTACGGGGCCCTTTTTTACCTATCATTGGGATCTCGGAAACCTGGTGGTTAAATGAAGGAAAATTGTGCAAGTTAGATTTTATTAAAATGCCACCTTAAAATTTAAAAATATGATTATTCCCCTTTGGAAAAAAAACAATTTTGCGATTTTTTTTTTTATTTTTTATCATTCATTTGAAAGAGAAAAAAAATTATTTTTTTTATATTCCATTCTACTTTCTCTGTTCTATAAGATAGTGTTATTAAATTTCCACCGAGTTTCGTTTTAGCAGCTCATAAATTTTTTTTTTTAAATACGGTTCTGGTTTTTTTTTTGGGTTTTTTGGTAAGAAAACATTAAAATAATTTTTAAAATAATTAAACATTATGGTTTTTGGATTCAAAAGCTTTTAAAAAACCTACAAAAAAAACTAGGCCATTTTAAAAAAAAACAAATTTAGGCCCCAAGCGAAAGTCGGTTTTATCTAATAACACTGTCTTGTAGAAGGAAAAATAGAAGGGGAATGTAAAATTTATTTTGTTATATTTTTGAGTCATAAAAAAAAAATGGGAAAAAAACCAATATCTTTTTTAAAGGGGGGATTTTTTAATTTTGGGAACTTTACCTCCATTTAACCGACCCTTTCCTCTTTAAGTTCCCAATAAAAGGGCCCAATTTGGGACACCTTTATTTTAAGTTTAGCATAAAAAAAAACATATTTTTGGGATAAGTGCATAAAATTGTTTTTTTGAGATCTATAAGTATTATTAACTAAAAAAATCGTCCAAAAATAACCCCCACTAATGCATAATTTTCTTTTAATAAACAATGGTGATAAAGGAACTAAATAAATACGGGGGTCCCAAAAAAAAGGGGCATAAAGCAATGCAGATTTTTAGGTCAAATAATGCAATTTACGTAAACGCCTTATCCCAAAGTTAATAACACCTAAAAACAGGGTGTCAAACTTTTAATTTTGTTTCCCTTTTTTTTAATAATTTCTTCACTAAAAACATGCGGTACAAAAGGGGATTTGGGGGGGGCAGAAATTCAAATTTTTCCATACTTTTTGTTTTTGGGGGTCCCCCCGGGAAAAAAAAAATATATTTTTTAAAAAAAATATAATTTTAAAAAAATATATCATTTAGGTCTCTGGGCAACTGTTTTCGAGATAAACCCTTTTTAAAAACCCTGAATTTTCTATGGAAAATGGGTTTGGCCAATTGTTTTCAAACTTTGCAAAGAAAAGTTTTTAACACGCTGTGAAAAGTCTCACGGCACAAAACCCAAAAACCCTCTAACCCCCAAAATCACCCTCAAAAGTCTCCAAATCCCCAGTGACTTTAAAGGGTGAAAACCCTAAATTAAAAATTTTTAATATTACTGAGCATGATACTTTACTGGGTAAAACAAATTTATTTAAAATTATTTTAAAATTTTTTTTTTAAAAAAGTAC
>JAHBCN010022195.1:0-13437 GCA_019359885.1 Listronotus oregonensis
TTCTGAGAGATTGCCCTTATATTCTGGGCCCCCCCAAGGTTTTTAACATCACCTAAAATGAAAAATTTTAGCTATATTTGGAAAATTTCATTGCATTTTTAAAAAAAAAAAAAAATTTTAAAAAAAATGAAATTTTTTTTTCTGATTCTTCTAGGTACATTTTACCTTTACCCCTTTTTTTTACATATTTTTTAATAGAAAACCCCCCTTTTGGGGGATTTGGCACAGGCGCCCCAAAAAAAGATTCCCGTTTTAAGGTTTGGATTCCGCCAAAAAATTTGTAGGGTATTTTTTTTTGTCCCGTCCGTAATCAAATTTTATTTGTATTGTAAGTAAAACAAAAAGGTCAATAAAAAAAATATGCATTAATCTCAATCGCTCTCAAGACATTTTAAATTGGTAATAGATGCTAAAAATTTTTACAAAATGTAGAACATAGAACCAAAAAATAAAATGAAAGGGAAAAAAGTTGACAAAATAGTGTCCCGTCCGTAATCGTGGAATGGTTTTTTACAAAGTGTTCCCTTGAAGCTAATTGCAGGTCCCATTTCGAAATTTTTAGAAAAAAAAAATTTAAATATCCTAAGCCGTCATTAAAAGGATTAAATTTTTAAAAATTTTTAAAAAAGTGTCCCCTATTTTACAAAAAAAAAATTTTGTCTATTTACATAAAGCTCATCAGGTAGTAAATTCCTGTCAAAAATTGCTAAAAAATTTTTTTTGGCTGAACTAATGAGTGATATGGGAAACAATGTACTCTCCTGTATTTCTCCCAAAAAACTTTGCAAACAATAACCCACGTCAGCCATTTTTTTCCCCCGATGTGCCCGAATATCCAAGGCAAAAAATGGGTATTGATTTTAAATATTTTAAAGGCAAAAATTTTTTTGGGTAAATGTGGATTATTTTGGAAAATTTTAAAAAATTTTAAAAATTTTTTTTAAAAAAACTGCTAAATTTGTTATTTCGTGTTTAAAAAAGGAATTTGGTTCTTTTGAAATTTTTTTTTGGGGAAATTTTTTTGATAAGGGAAAAACCCCTTTTTTGGGAAAAAAAAATTTTTAAAAATTTTTTTTTTAAACAAAAGGATATAAAATTAACTATCTCAATTCCCTTTTAAAAAAATTAAAAATGGAATGATAAAACCCATAATCTTTTTTTAAAAAAAATTTTTTTCCGAAAAGTAGTAAAGAAAAAAAAATGAAGATTTTTTTTTAAGCCTTTTCTTTATTATAATAACACCCCTTCAGAGCTTTTGATGGGAAAAAATTGACTTTCCCAATTTATAAAGATTTTTTAAAAAAGTCCATTCTTATGGCCTTAAACAAGAAAGGGATCAACTGAAAGAGAAGCAAGAAGTTCAGAAGAAATATTGTGATCGGGGTCTACTCAACTGGGATTTGTTAATAGGGAGAGTCAGTTTTTCCCGAACAGAAGAAGAAACATGGGGGTTCTGTTCAAAAATGTTCAATTTTTTTAAAAATTTTTTTCCCCAAATTAAAACCCCTTACCACAGAAGCAGCAGCCCCCCCCCTGTGTGTTCCGGCCCCCTTTCCCCCCGAAGGGGGGGGAAAAAAAAATCACAGGGCCGGAACCCCGGGGTTTGGTATATCTTATGAAACGGCCAAGATTTTTTTCAGCTTGTACACAAAAAGAAAATTTTTGGTACAAGCGGCGGAAATTCCGGGGCCCCAGCCCCGAAGGCCTTCATAAGCCCCCCGGGGAAACCCAAAAATTTTTCTGTCAAACTACTGGAGCAATAAAGGGGGACCCCTTTTTAAAAATTTTTGTGGGACTGTACACGGGACACTGCAGATTAAAAAAACCACATGCACAAAAATCGGCCTTGCGGAAGACGCCGAATGCCGCATGTGCATGGAGGGGGTGAATCGGCAGAACACATACTGTGTTCGTGCCCAGCAATGTCACGACTTAGATTCGCAATCCCCGGCAATGACCCCCCGGGGGCCGGGGAGGTGAAAAAATCTTTTACCAACAGGATCATCAGTTTATTAGGGGTCGGGCCCCCCGGGGAGAAATATAAAAAGGTGTGAGCCAAATAACCGATCGGTCGCGGTGGAAGGGTTTTTTACCCATTCACTTTAAACCTACCTACCTCCCTTTTTTTAAAAAAGAAAAAGAAATTATTTTATACTAGAAACCAGCAATGGAAAACGATATAGAAGAAACCGCCAGAGGATTCGGGAAACAAGAAACAATAGTCGTTTGTACCCAGACGAAAATGAATGTATGTACCAGTATTATACAGATGTAAGAAATGTAGGGGGGTCCGTCACATGTAACCCCCCAATCAAATACCTAAAAGTGAAAATGGATTCCAAGATGTAATAAGTAATAAAAAGGGAAAAAGACGTTCTAAAAAAACAAATGGAATTTGACACAAGAAGAAGTTTAAAACCATTAAACCTCTGGATAGGTTAGGGGTTTAAAAAAAAGGCGTGTCATATGAACAGGTAGCCAGAACCTGCTGGTGGAAGTTTTGTTAAATAAGGACATTACTGAAGTTGTCAATTTTTAAAAAGATCCTTTAAAAAAATGAAACATTATATTATAAATATAAATTATATAATTATTATTATAGTATATATTCTTTTTCTTCAAGGCAGTTGCAAAATAAAAGATTTTTTATTGGTTAGAATTTATTGCCTTGCTTAAAATATGTGAATGTACACTGGAATGCTAATATTTATTAAAACGTTTGTATTATTGTTCTATTACTGATATCTAAATACCGTAATTAATAAAAACGTCTTCCAGTTTTGAGACCGAGGACCTCTTTTGTGGGTCAAAAGTTGGGAGATGTGTATGATCTGCAGCAGTTACCGTAACTGTTTTGCCCTGAGTTTGTATTCTTGCTTTGCATTTGTTCTTTTTCATCTTACAAGCCCAAAAGCTCTTATCCACCGTTTTTTGTTCTAGGTTATATTCGTAACCGTTAAGTACCATGATTGGATGTTTTCGTCCAGGAATGATATAAACACCTAAAACAAGTTAATTTTCTGTTTCTTGTTTTCCCCACAAATAACCTACTTTTTATATCTTTACTCACTAATTACATTTATGGTCACTTTAAGCTAGGACCTATTAAATAAAACCATGAAGAGTGCGCATTTGATTAGCATCAAGATTACTGGACTTTTTCTAAAAATTAATAAGTCATAATTTTAAATAAGTTTTTTAAAAGTATGCATTGTTTTATTTAGACTTAAAATTCTTTTATTTTTCGTCATTATACTTTTAAAAATACGATTAGTTAAATAAATATTAAGGTAGCATGTACTACCAAAAGATAGAAGCTAGTGAACTGTAAATGTGATTTGAGTAACACATAAATGGTTTTTTTCTTTATTTTTGGACAACCCACGATGGTTTAAGCCCTAAGTACTATTATACTGTGGGTGACTTAGGTGGAGTAAGAGGTAGTTTATAAACACGGAACTTAAAGGTTTGAGATGAGGGGAAACATCTACAGGCACCAGGTTCTATACTCTGGAAATTGAAGGGAAAAAAAAACAAACAAAGTGGGAAGTTGAGGTTCATTTTGGTATAAGGAATATAGGTAACAATATCCAGGTAAATTTATTTGGTTATTTGTTTACAAGGGTTAAAATAAACGCGGACAAATAGGATCCCAAGAGTTAGTGACAAAAAATCTCCCAGGTCACCCAGGTCAGCTGAGTTCGTGGCGTAATAAACTCATGATCTAAGCAATCAAGGGTAGCACTTACTGATGCTTAGTAAAGTTCTGATGGGTTATATAATCAGATTGATGAGCAAGTTAGTAATTGTAAAGGTTTTGGGTGTTCTACCCTGCGGGTTAGTTTTTGTGGATCCTAAATAGTTTTTATTATTAACAAGAACTTTGCCTTGAGGACGAAAAAGGAAATAAGTTCGTAACCTGGAGAAAGGGGGTGGTTGGTTGAAGTTTTGGGGCTAATTTGAATTTTGATTAGAAAAAGTATGTCGGGTTTAGTTGAGTAAAGATTATTATAAATAAAAATAATTACGGTGTTTGGCTTATATATTTTTGCAAAAGATTTAGGTTGTTGAACACCGAGCAGCACTGTTTCATCAATTTAGTGAGCAAAAATTAAAATATGTTAAAAATTTTTTAAACAACGTAAGGCCTAAACGCTTTTTACGCTTGTGGGCCAAGCTAAGAACATCTATTTTAAGCAAAGTTTAAATAGTTTTTAATTTGGCTTTTATATAAGGAATAGCCTCTTTTTTTAAAAAAGTATAATACATATAAAAGTAGTATATTTTAGTAGCCATTTATAAAAATTCCAATTCATTATTCTTAAATATTTTTGTTATATTTTGAACCAATATAAAAAACTATAATGGCTAGTGTTAAAGAAAAATTGTAAAAGATATTTAATTTTTGGAAAATATGACCATTTCATCACTGCATTCGCCATAACTTTCAGTATTTTTTATTTGACCAAAAAGAAAGAAATAAAGAACCATAGTAAGCATATTTGAGCTAAATGAATCCTTTAGTATCTGTATATTTTTACGAAGTATTTTTATTTTGTCCACTTATAAGTCTATTAGGCACTGTATTTTACAAACCAATGCACTTCACAAGTATAGCTGTATGAGAAACGTAATTTGCTACGCCTCTGCACCACAAGTAGTTACCGACATACTCAGATGACAACTAAAAAACTGAAACCCAGTAGGTGCGAATTAAGGTTAAATGCTCTGTGTATTGCGATCACTAAATGAGAAACTATATATAAATTAAACATACAAGGTTTTTATGCACTAATTTTTAAAAAATAAAAATTTAATAATAAATTAATTAATAAAATATTCGTTTACAAGTTTATCAAAATTTGCTTTACAAAAATTTGAAAAAGGTTTACAATTTTACTCAGTGCAATTGGAAAAAATTGACTTTAAATCGACAAAAGTTTATTAGACTGTCATTAGAATTCGAGATGCTTTACGGAGTCTATAAAGCGAGAATTTATTTGCATTAGGGCACTATTGAGAATTTTTTTATCACTATAAAGTCAGAAGAATTACAATCAAATTTAGAAGTCATTTACCGTCTTGATGACACCCGTATTAATTTTTGATTCACTGTCTCAGCAATAAGGTTAAATAGTACCTTTACTATCTGCCAAATTCAGGAGCACTACCATTCACAATCACTTTTTCTTCCTTCAATTCACTTTGCGCCTTCTACACAACTCACACTTGAACGAGTCCAGTTCCATTTCACCTTATCTTACTCAAAAAGCTTACATACATACATGACAATTAATTCTGTAATTGAACAGCTTTTAACTTTATTTGGTTACAGAGAGGAGAAGTGGTGGACAAAGTTCTTTATTCCACAAAGAAACCAGCACTAGGCCAGAAAGGAATCTGAGATTCCATCAAATTATTGAAAGAAAAATATTTTGGTTACGCCAAAAATTTGAGAACAAATTTTCGACGTTGGTTTACTTGTAAAACTCAAAGCCGTACTGCGAAAAAGAATATTCCGGTAAATCGCCCGGAATACGAAAACAAACTTTCAGACCCTTTTTTCTTAAAACAGAAAGTCCTATACTGTATTAAAAAAACTGTTCTCCGAAAGCCGACGTACCGCCCTAGATGCAACTCGTTTTCCCCCGCGCAAATCTCGAGACCTTATTGGATGTGTCCACCTGGCATATATTACCGATTCACGGAAACATGTCGACATTCGCATTGCGTAGCTACGAGGGGTTTTTCTTTGATTTCTTCATTTTAGATTGAAACCAAAATTTTCCCTAGTATGGAATGTCGGGGTGTGAAATTTATTAAAGCGCTGTTGTCATTTTTTATGTAGAAATTTATTGATAAATTTTAGATTTTTAATATTTTAATAAAAATTAGAGGAAAGTTAACTAATTTTTGGGCTATTCAAAAATAGCTTTCAAGTTGAAAGACGTGTTTTTGCAACAGTAGCCTAAAAATAAGTAAAAATGAAGAGTCTAAAACCTAATTAGGATACCTATATAAAAAAATAAATTAAAAATAAAAAAGGTTAGTTAAAATAATAAAAAAAAAATTGCAAACATATGAAATAAAATACCGGCAATGGCAATATGCCATCAAAATTACAAATTACGTACCGGTCCACTAGAAATGGGCAGGGTTGGGTCCGTAGAAAACAATAAGTAATTTACGTTGGTAGAAAAATGTAGAAAACTTATTTTCGACATACGTCGAAAAATTAGGGTTTTCTACAAATGTAAATTACCTTCTTTGACCTTCTCTTACCACTAAATTTTTTCATTACTTTTTTTGTTATTTTTTTTGCCTTAATACAAATTTAAAAAATAATCTGCTCTAGATTTTTATTTTAAAAAAAATCCAAGTTACTTGTGGATTGCTGAGCCTGGATTACAGTTAGGTTAAATTGAAACATCTCTTATAAAACAATATTTTTATTTTTACATTAAAGTAACAGTTTCTTTCTTATTTATATAACAGTATAATATTGTCTAATAGGAACTATAGTAGCAGTAGTAAACTATGTACTGAGATCATACTACTAACCAAAAGTAACAGGCGTATTTTACGAACACAATATTTGTTTTCACAACTCCCAGTCTAAACAATTATAAACCTGTAACAAACTTAAAATATAAAAACTTTACAAAAAAAAAACCTCTTAAACAAGAAAAAAAAATACTTTAATACTTCTGCAAACTGTTATAAAAAAATAAAACTTTCTTAATACTCATCAGTCTTGTTAGTATCTTTTGTTTTTAACGAATAATAAACGCTTACAAGTTTTTTGGACCTGTCCCCTGTTAATCTGTTTCTTAATTGCGAATGCACATATGACCAATTTGAAAATACTCTTTCAAGTGGGGCTGATGAAGCAGGAATTCGAAGAAGTTTGATAGCCAAATTGGCAAGATCTTTGCAGTGATTCTGCAGACTTGCCCAAAAGGCGGTAAATTTTCTTTTTTAGAAAGAACCTCACAAATGCCAATACATGATTTAAACTGGTTTAAACTTTCTATTCCATGTCCAGTCAAATTTTTATAAAGATAATATTTAACAACCTGAATCTGATCTTGATTTAAACTGTGGCCCTTATATGTAGGATGTAAGTAGTTTGCTGCTAAAGCATGCATAGTAAAGACTTATCTTGCAAATAACTTAAAAGTTAAATCAAGGTTGAAAAATATGTATGTTAACTCGGTCATCATGTAAATCTACCTATCCTAACCAGGGGCTTATCAACCGCTACACCACGTACACCAGTGATATAGGGCCCACCAGCTGGGGTGCCCAAGGTTTTCGAAAAATGTATTATTAATACTAGGTACTAATAACTTTATGTTACGTCTAAGTTTTTTCTACTAGACCCTATTTTTAGTATAACATAACATAACATAACATTATAACAATTATAAAATCATTGTACGGAATAAAGTTGATCTCTGTAAAAAAAGAAGAGCGAAAAAAAGTAAAAATATTATTAGGATACTTAAAAGTGTTAATTTTATTATTGTTTTTTTTTGTTAATATGTTTATTGAAAAATTAAAATTTCTCAGATTTGCAACAGGCTACCACATTATTAAAAAAACTCTTATGCATTTTTTTTCCTTGCGGTCTTCTTTTTAAACTTTACAAAAAAACCAAAGAATTGACATGTTTTACTCCTAAAAATTAATAAACCACTCAGATTATGTCATAGTTTTAAAAGCCAGGAAATTAGTCGAAAAATATACATGATTTTGATGCCTTAAATGACTGACCTGATAAAATTTAAATTTCATATCATAGTATATCTTCAAGTTTCTCAGGAATTATAACGGCTTGTAACTTGTTTTTTAAATTTACCTGTTACCGTGCAACGGCCGAAAGTAGTTTTTTCCCGGTTAAAATAATAAAAAAAAAATATCTGAGAAGCAATGTCACAAAAAAAGTTTTTAAATTTTTATAACAATTTTATCTGAAAGAAAGAATAGTTAATCAAAAATAATAGATAACCTAACTTTAGATATGTAATCGCTAATCGCATTTTTGGTTAGTTTACGCTAGCGCGCTCTAAACAAACGATAAGGTTCCAGCATGCGTATTTGAAATAAAGGACCAGTGCCGGACCTAGAAATTTCTAAATATCATTAATTAATTTTTATCCATGAAATATATTTTTTCTAATTTTAACATTGAAAGTGACACTTTTCCGAACTCATTGACGTTATCAAATATCTTATTTTCAAACCCCATTTAAAAAAAGTAAAATTTTCAACTGGTGAAAAAAAGTAAGATATTTGACAACGTCAAAAAATTTTGAAAAGTTTTTTTTTTTAGATTTTAAATTTAAAAAAGAATCATATTATTTTAAAATTAGAACAAATATTGGGGAAACGCGTTGGGAAACATTTTTTTTTCATAATTTATATTCTTTTGTCTGCTCGTTAAAAAAATAGTTTTTTTCCTAACTGGTTGCCAAATAACTCTTTTTCTATATTTAAATACTAATTTTTTTTATTTTGCCTTTCTATACATATATAAATTATGTTGGAAAAAAACAAATTAACATATTTAATAATATTTTTTTTTTGTTTGGTTGGCTTTGCACGGAATGCATACAGCCACTACATTTAACGTTTATTTTAAATAAAAATTTAAATAAAAAAAAATAGGACTAATAAAAGATAGGGTTTGTTTTAAGACCCAGTTTTGTAACGCTGTTAAATGGTTTTGAAACTTTTAGAACGTTTAAAAGGGTGGGGGGCCTTTTTTACGGTTTATGTCATTTAAAAAAAACGACGAATTTAAAAAAAAAAAATTTAAACAGTAAATATAAAATTGTTTAATGATCACGGGCTCTTATCCCAATTGTGTGTGTGTGTGTGTGTGGTCAGCGTGACCGGGAAAACACAAATTATAGATTTATGATGATTTTTTGTCTTTTCCCAGATTTTATTTTTAATATTTACTTATAGCCCTTCGCCCATAGCATTCCAACCTACCCAGAGTTATATTTAGGTCCAGTGTAACATAAAAGTTTAACAATGAGAAAAAAAAAAAAAAAAAAAGGGGGAAGGACCAGCCTACATTTTTAAGTGGGGGTTCAACTGAACATAAAAAGGGGTTCAAAAAGGAATGTTAGGTTATAAAGAAGAGAAAGCAAGAGAATAATAAAAAAAAAAACAGAAAAAAAAAATCAAAAGTTTAAAAAATTAATTATGTTAATAATTGTTTAAAGTTTTAGCTTGATGAAAAAGAACTATTAGAATCATTGTTTGTTTTTTTTTTTGGTTAAAATTGAGTAAGTTAGAGTAAATGACATTTGATTGCAATGTCAGTTTTTATTGATACTGTTGAATGTTTATATATCTCTATCATCTCTAAAACCACTTTTTGTTATAATTTGCCTCCACACAAAAAATTTTTTTTCTTTAAAATTAAAAATATGCCCCAAATTGATTACAATGTTGAGAAATGCAAAGATTTTCCTAAATTTCAATCACTTTTATGTTGTTTAATTTTTCTTTAGTACTCTAGACGTTTGTCCTATATATACGCCATCGCACTCAACAAGGGAAAACTATATATTACATTAGTTTTTTTTAAACTGCCCCCCTTGTCTTTTAAATTTAGTAAAAAATTTTCCATTGTTTTTTTGTGTTTAAATGCAATTTTTTGTTTCAGAATGAAACAATTTGGTTTTTTAGTTGCTATAACAGTATCAATAAAAAAAAAAGACATTGACAATCTAATGTCATTTACTCTAACTTACTCAATTTTAACCAAAACAAAAACAAACAATGATTCTAATAGTTCTTTTTTTTTCAAGCTAAAACATTTAAACAATTACTGTCAACATAATTAATTTTTAATACTTTTGATTTTTTTTTTCTGTATTTTTTTTTATTCTCTTGCTTTCTCTTCTTTATAACCTAACATTCCTTTCTAAATAACCACTCTTTATGTTCAGTTGAACCTCACTTAAAAAAGTAGGCTGGTCCTTCCCCCTTTTTTTTTTTTTTTTTTTCCCCTATTGTTAACACTTTTTTTGTTACACTGGCCCCAAATATAACTCTAGGATGGGGTATGGTAATGCTATGGGCGAAGGGCTATAAGTAAATATTAAAACATAAAATCTGGAATAGACAAAACATCATCATAAATCTATAATTTGTGTTTTCCCGGTCACATGCAAACACACACACACACACACACACACACACACATTCACACATAAAAAAACCCAACCCTTAGGTGACAGATAAGGGGGGGCACATACACAAACATATACACCCATAAAACACACAAACCCCCTTTGGTGACAGATAATGGTTTACGCACATACCCATACACATGCACACACCACACAAACATTTTTCCCTTAGGTGAAAAAAGGGGGGATACCTACACACTCACACAGACATGCACGTACATAAAATGCTCTTATGTGGGGGGAAAAAAACCCCTGATCATTAATACACTACATATTTACTTTTTAAAATTTTTTTTTTCCATTACTAATTTTCAACTTTGCATATTACATACACATTCAGTCATAAGAAAATCTATCTTCCAGTTAAGTTAACAATATCTTAACTTTAACCTAAAAAATCCCCCCGGGCCTTTCTCGCTTTCCCCGAGAATAAAAATTTTTAAAAAAAACATGTTAAACAAAAAAAAACCCCCGAAACGAAAAAAAGGGGGGATAGAAATTCACCCCCTTCTGTACTAGTCTTACATTTAATAACAATTATAATTTTTTAAAAAAAGTATCAGCTTAAATACTAACTACCATTAATATGAATTTTTCAAAAACATAAATTATACCCCGCTACCATACTTTGTAAAATTGGGGTGTTGTTGATTTTACCCTTCTAAATTTTTTTTTGTTGTAAGTATACCTAAAATTGAGAAAGATTTGCTTTTTTTTTTAAAAAAATTTTTTTTTTTATTGTAGACCTGAAGAAGAAAATAAATATTTTCGAAAGCTCGTTAAACTAAGAAGTGTTTCCTTTAATTAGCCCTTTCCTGGACCGATACCCCCAAGGGAAAAATTTTTTTCCTTTGTTGTTTAACTGGTCGGCCAAGACTTCCCTCCCCCCTTTTTTTTTTTTATATATATATATATATATATATATATATATATATATATATATATATATATATTTTTCCCCCCCACCAATGAGCACGTTGGGGGATCACCCCAAAAAAAACCCCCAAATAAAATCCCCCCCGCTAGTCCGTTCTGCGTGATTTGAGACCCTAAGCGATGACTACCGCCACAGGGCCCGGAAAAATTTTTTCCCCCAAAATCTAATTCTGAACTGCGCATCTGATCCCTTGGCTGGTCCATATGAAGGTCAGTGAAAAAAACCAAAAAAGGTCCACTTGTAAACTATTTAAAGGGCATTTTAAAACGTTGGTTCCTTTTTTTTTTCGATGAGCTAAGGGTATTCTAAACTATGCATTTTTTAAAAAAATTTTGGGTTGGCCAAAATTTTTTAGTTTAATGTAAGAAATTAAAGACAATAAAAAAGGAAAATTTTTTTTTAAATTAAAAATTTTCCCCTAATTGTTGTACATTCTCGGGAAAAAATATCTCTATCTAATATTTTTTCCCAAAGGTTATTCACACAAATTTTTGAGGATATCCCATTACTTCTCAAATGTACTATTTAGTCAATATAAAATTTTGTTCTAAATGACCTTAATATGAAATGGGTAAAATTAAATATTTTAGATGTGTGATTAGGTACAATTTTTTTTAAAAAATTTGCCCAAAAAAAAAGGTGGGGTTACTTGCCCAAAAAAAATTTTAAAAAACGGAACAAATATTAACATTTTTTTGCTTAAGGTTAAACTATTACATTACTATTTTTTCTCTACTTTAAATATTTTGGGGGGGTTTTTGGGGTTTTTCGGAATTTTTTTTTTCCCGTATAAGTTGCTCTAAAAAAATTTTTTTTTAATAAACAATCTAATCATCTAGGTTTTTTGTGATTTATATTAACCCTGTATGTTGGTAAAAAAATTTGAAATTTTTTTTTTAAAATAACTTTGACAATCGATTAAAACAGTTTAAGTTTTGACAGCAACACCCTTTTCTTTTTTTTTTAAATTTTTTGGGGAATGGTTTTTGCTCTCCCCAGTTATAGTGCATATCCCAGAAATAATTAAATTCTTTAAATTCCATAAAAATAGTACTGGAGGAAAAAAAAGTAAAAATCAGAAGTATCGCCATTTTTAATTAATGCATCTTTGCACGTTTTTTTTCGTTTTAGTTACTTATTATTTTTTTAAAAAATTTCAACCGGTAAAATGTTCGCGATTATTTTAAAAAAAAGTGTGCTGTCGTTTTATTTAATCATATTGTTCAGTAATAAAAAAAATTATATTACAATTGTAAAAACAACGTTTTTCTTTTTTAAAATTTTTAAAAAAATGTTTTAAATACAAATTAAAAAGCAAAAATATACTTATAAAATTTAAAATTAAAAGATTAAAAATTTTATTAGTCATAACTATGGAAAAAACTATGTTTACGTCCCGTTTTTTTTTAAAAAAACAGTTTTTTTCCCTATTTTGTCATCAATTATCTTTGTGGTTTTCATCATATCAGTTTTCTTATAAAAGTTTTAAAAGGGGATGTACAAGTTTGTAAAATTTCTTTTGCAAGTTTCATTTTTTTTGTTTTGCCCACTTCTTTGACCTATTTTGTAAAAAGATATATCTATTTTAAATTACAACTTTTTCATTTAACAATTTTTTTTAATTTCAAAAAAAAAAAAAAAAAAAAAAAAATATATATATATATATATATATATATATATAAAAATATATATATATATATATATATATATATATATATATATATATATATATATATATATATATATATATAAATTTTTTTGTTTTCCTTTTTTTAAAAAACTATCTTCAAGAAACCACCGGCTTTAAATTTTCAATTTACCTAGGACCCATGGAAGTTTGTATTTTTAAAATTTCTTTGACAACTATTTGACATATAAGGGAAAAATTATTTATTTTGTTTGATTAATTAAAGGGAAAAAATGCTTAAAAAAATTAAAAGGTTTTATTTAAAAAAAAAGGGGGCAGATGGGTATAGAAACATGTATGAACATTTTGTAGGTAAAATTTTTGGTCTATTTAAAAATAGGATAAGATACAGTATGTTGTATTTAAAAAAATTTAGTTTTAAAACATTATTTAATATCCCAAAATCAAAATTTTTTTGGGGCATCCTTTTAGGATATATTGCTATAATTGCATGTAGATCCCTTTTTAAAAAAATGCATTGTCTAACCCTAAAAAAAAATTTTTTGTATTTAGCTCGGTTAGGCACGTAAATTTAAACATTTTCAACATGGTGATTTTTCCCTTAAAAAAAATGGTGAGGAATTTTTTTTAAAAACGGTAAA
>JAHBCN010022196.1:0-13552 GCA_019359885.1 Listronotus oregonensis
GTAATGAACAAAATTAAAGCCCTTAAAAAAACAAAAAGATTCGTTTTTTATGAGTGTTGTAAGTAAAATGTAAACTGAGATATGGCTGGTCAAAGAAAAGGGATTTTTCGTTGTATCCTTAAACCCAAACATTTCGCGTCAAATAGCGGCAAACGGGTACATTTTTCGTTAGGATTGAAATTAATTATATTTATTCTACAATTTACTTTATTTTGGAGGTATTCATAAGATCTGAAAGTTTAGCCACATTCAAATGTCTAGGTTTCGAAAAAAAACATAATTAAAATATAGGTATATGTTTTTGTTAATATTAAAAAAAGAAATATATTTTATTAAATAACTTGAAAACTATAAAAGATACGTAAAAAATGATGGAATAGAAAAATGGAAGTTTTTTCTTAAGTTTCATTATGTTTTTTTTTTAATTTTTGTTGTAGCTTAAAAAATATTGGAGATATAGCTGGTTTAAGTTTGTTTTATAGCGCATGGAGCACCTGTCTCCGGCCCTTTGGCCTTTGACTGTTTAAATACAAAGGTCTTTAACGTATTCTTACAATCATAGCCTTAAAGTCCATTAATTTATCTTTAGAATGGTTTTTGGATGGATGTCGTAGTATTAAAAGTACCGAAGTTATTGTTATTGTAAAAACTAATAACATTAAAAAAAAAATTGGAATATCAAAAAATTATTTATTTTGGAGCATTTATAGGAATACATATTTATTTTTAAATTTATTTTAGCAAAAAGGGGTAGTTGTGAGGGTTGAAATAGTGCAATTATCATAAAAAGATATTCTATATAAGTAAAAATGATTTTTTTCTAAAAATAATGCTAAAATGATCCATGAATAGTACTCAATATTGCACGATTTTCCGTTAATAAAGAATTTTGGTACAGGCAACTAAATGTACAGGGTGGGCATTTTATTAGGGTCCTATAAATTCTCTCAGAAACTGCAGGCTTTTGAGAAAAAAAGTTCGGACAAAAGTTTCTTGGAATAATTAATTTCACTTTCATATATACAGGGTGTTTATTGTATTGGCGACCGGTGTTCACTTTCTTATTTTAAATGGGACACCCTATATATTATTATATATTTAGATAGCGCCTCCGAAGACAAGTTTAACGATATATAACAGTATGGGTCTGTGTCGCGACGTTTCGGATTTATTGAAGTTTTTCTTTAATTTCTGGACTATTTTTAAATTAATACAAATACGGTTAATATTCCTTTTTTTTTTAATTTGTTCACGTAAAAAGAATTACAAAAGCCTATTTTATCTATATTAGCTGGCAATTTTTTTTTTAATTTTAAAAATGTTACAGTGTTGCCATGTTTTGTCTATCGTTAAATTTCTTGAGTTTTTTAAATGCAATCCCCTGTATATAATACCCAATCTATATAAAGAATTAAAAGACCTTTTCAACGATGTATAACAACATGGGTCTGCAAGTCACCGATTCGAAGTTATGGATGATTGTCTTCAGGAAAAATCATTTTTCTTTTTCCAACCACCCTACATCCTGTATACTTAATATTATAAATTAGTACAATAAATTTGGTTTAAGATGAGTTAACCAAATATCCTATATTAATTTATAATTTAAAGTATACAGGGTGTAGTATGGTTGAAAATAGAAAAATATTATTTTTCCTGAAGACAATCATCTATAAGTTCAAAACGGTGACTCGCAGACCCATGTTGTTATACATCGTTGAAAAGGTCTTTTAATTCTTTATATAAATTGGTATTATATACAGGGGATTGCATTTAAAAAACTCAAGAAATTTTACGATAGACAAAACATGGTAACACTGTAACATTTTTAAAATTAAAAAAAAATTGCCAGCTAATATAGATAAAATAAGGCTCTTGTAATTCTCTTTACGTGAACAAATAAAAAAAAAGGAATATTTACCGTATTTGTATTTACTTAAAAATAGGTCAAAAATTAAAGAAAAACAATAAATCCGAAACGTCGCGACACAGACCCATACTGTTATATATCGTTGAACTCGTCTTTGGAGGCGCTATCTAACTATATTATGTTATATAGGGTGTCCCATTTAAAATAAGGAAGTAAACACCGGTCGCCAACACAATAAATGTATATGTGTATATGTGAAATGAAAAAAATGAAAAATGAAAAAAAATCTGTATATGTGAAAGTGGAATTAAATTAAAGCATAAACTATTCCAAGAAACTTTTGTCTAAACTTTTCTATCAAAAGTGTGCAGTTCTTGAGAAAATGTATAGGACCCTAATAAAATGCTCACCCTGTACACAAAATATTGTTTTGATTCGGAACTTCATACATAACCTAATATTTTCGGGTTGGTTGCCTAAAACCGAAATACATTCTAAAAAAATTGAAGAATAATTATATTTTTTAAAATAAACTAATAAAATGTTGCGAAAAAATATTATAAATAACTCCGGCATTAATGTATGATTAATGATTTTAATTAATACCCTTGTTCGTTAATACCTAATTTTGTTTAATAGTATTTTAATCGTAGATTTAGTTTTGGTCCTTTTTTTACTGCTTGTTTTAAAGTATTTTTTTTTCGTTAGATGCAATTTACGGCATCTTTTAGACATCTCGAAGTAACACCAGGGACTTTATACAAATAATAACTCCTACCTTTATAACCTCCTGCTTTTTTAAAGTCGGTTAAAAATCCGACTCGGCAGCATATTTCAGCATAAAAATGTACAACGCCCTTTCCTCGGATTTACCTCAACTTCTTCAAGAATTTGATAACATTGAGATCCAACAAATGTGGTTTCAGCAAGATGGAGCTCCTCCGCATTACCATCGAGAAGTTCGAAATTTTTAAATAATCATTACCCACAGAAATGGATCGGTAGAGGTGGATTCATTGGATGGCCCCCTCGATCAAGTGACTTAACACCACTAGATTTCTTTTTGTGGGGATATGTTAAAGATCGTGTTTATGTGAATCCCCCTACAACACCAGAAGGTATGGAAAATGGGATTCGGGACGCGTGCAGGAGAATAACACCGTTTATGCTAAGGAACGTCCAAGAAAATATACAAAAAAGACTAAACATGTGTATCCAAGTAGAAGGGCATATTTTTGAACATTTATTGCGCCATAATAATAATTAAAAATAAGTTAATTTGTAATAATAGGTATTTATTATTATTTACTTTTTCTGTGAATTTAAAATTTAAAAATGGCCAACTAATGTTATAGCAATAGTCTTAGAAGAAAGAAGGGTAAATATTGGAAAAGTTAAAATAAATCGCAAAGTATTAAAAATAGGTATATGACATACCTAATAAAAGTTGTGGGTTTTTGTAAGATCTTTCAGAAAAAATAATAATATATATGGTGCGCCATTTAAAAAAATCAAGATTTTTCAATTTAAAATTATCCAAATATATTCGTTTATTTTGAACACCCTGTAGCATCTAATTAAAATTCCGTTGCATATATCTTTTACGTCATCTTCGAATAACGCTAATATCAAATATGAGTGATCTACCTTCAAAAATAATGGCGCTATCGTAATTTTTTTGCAAGTGAGAAAATTATTTTTTTTAGAAAAATTGAAATATTGGAAAAACTATTAGGTTTAGGTATGCATTATTATTAATAAAAAAGTTGAAGAATTTTAAAAGGAATTCAAAACAAAATTTAAAAATAGGGTGTTTTATTTTAAAAAATGTATGTTTTATTCGTCACGCTTTTTTGAGCCACCCTGTATACTTTAAAATAATTTTAAATTGTGCATCCTAAGAATCTTTACATCTTTTGTATTTACTATTTTCTCATAACTTTTGAAACCAATGAAATAATGATCTTTACTCTATCGTTGACTCACCCTGTACGATTAATGATCTTAATTAATACCCTTGTTCGTTAATACCTAATTTTGTTTAATAGTATTTTAATCGTAGATTTAGTTTTGGTCCTTTTTTTTACTGCTTGTTTTAAATTAGGTTTTTTTTGGTAGATGCAATTCACGGCATGTTTTAGACATCTCGAAGTAACACCAGGGACTTTATACAAATAACTTCTACCTTTGTAACCCTTCTTATTTTAAAGTCGGTTAAAATTCCGACTCGGCAGCATATTTCAGCATAAAAATGTACAACGCCCTTTCCGTTGTAAGATTTACTAACGCATACTAATTACCTAATTAAAATAATTATTTACAGTTAAAAATGTTCACGCAAATTATGACCTCGTTCATTATTTAATTTTTATTAGGTAAGATACAGGGATTATTTAAAATAGATATTTATACACGCATTTATATTAAAGTGATTTATTGTATTAAGATAGATAGTGTTTTCTACTACGGATCAGTATTAATAAAAAAATGCGCTAATTGCCTTAAGGCTGGAAGAAGTTTTGGGTTAATGCCTTTAACAAAATTTTTCTTCCACTAATTTTTTCACTGAAACCTCACTAATTTTTATTTCTTACTTCCCTTCTCACAAAATAAAATGTCACTTTAAGCACGTATATCATAAATAACTATTATATACCAGTAATACCGTTTTTTCTTTTTAAACATACCTTTGTCACATACTGGTGTACACGTTGAGATTATAGTAGATTTTTAAATTCGTCTACAGGGTGAAGTCTATGCTATCAACTAAAATCTTTAAACCAAAAATAAAGTCTAGGTTAGTTAGGAATTATAATTTTACTTGATATATCCTCGTAACCTAAATCTTATAATATATTTTTTTTAATTCTTTTATGAACAGAAAAGTTTACTCGAAAAGCCAATGGGTTATGACCAAGGAAGTTTAAAGGTGTATGGAAGCCCAATGCTATGGCTCATTGGATCAAAAAATGTCCAGCCCAGTATAAAAATAACTGTCAGAGTTGGCGCCGCCGATTCTGCGCAATAACAAAATTCCACGAAATAATTTAATGTGTTGCCTACTTACACACTGATAAATTAGTGTGAAGTTAGCCAACACATTATAATTTTATGAGAGCCGGAGTACCGTTTTTTGGATTGATCAAAACCTTCTTATTTTAGTGATTAGTGTTTATTAAATTGTGACTATAATTTTGTGTTTATTGTTTGTTACTTATAATATCGTAACAAAATAACTAGAGGTTGTATGGTTTTGTCTTGCAAATCCAAGGGTAACATACCCGTCTTTTTAACTTTAGGTAAGTATTTTTTATATATAAATTAGGTGCTTCTTATAAGACGTAACGTTAGGTAACCGAATAAATAATAATATATCAATTATGAATAATCGAAAATGAAAATTTCATAGGAAATATTAGTGAGAAAAGTAAGGCAATCTTAACTCTCTTTTAGATGATTTCCACAATGTTTGTGTATTTCTGTGGATTATTAAAAAGAAATAAGGTTTACATTTAGGTACTTTTATTTCATTTAATAATTTAGTACACTCTTTTAAAGGATCAAAATTATTGATTACTGGGCAGACCAGGCAAATTTTAATATATACAGGTCCCTCTAACTTTTTTTTTATGTTTATTTTACACCTTTTTTACACTTTTATTTTTTAAGCAAATATGGCTGCTGCCTTTAAACTTAAAAGTTCGCAATTTAATGGAAAAAGATGTAAAATAAATAAAAATACAAGGTTTTAAAAGGTGTTTATAAAATATCGTGTGCCACTTTAGTGTAAAAATCAAGAATTGTGTACAAAAAGAAGGGAGAATATAGTGAAAATGAGGTTAGTTTAATTTTCAACTTTGATGATGAAGATCTCGGAAACGAAACGTTGCCGAAAAGATATTTTTTCAGATTTGTAATCAGCGCCCCAAAAAACCCTTGTATCCCAAATTTGATCAAAATCGGAGATGAGGCAACTTTCGAGGCAATACCATTTGTTTAAAAATAAATTAGATTTTTGGTTTCTTAATCTTGCATTACCAACTTTTTAAGCTCAACATACTGTACCTACACACATAATATTTACAATTATTACAATGGATACTCAGCTACCAAAGGTTACTAAACATTTTTAACCACTGTTATTCTGTCTCATGACTGTTTGTTATTAGTTAAATGTATATGCCTAAAAAGCAGTTATAAAAATTTTCACTTTTTAATGTACAACCAGAATCTTAGGATTAGATTAAACTCATTTACATTATCTTGCCCTTCTTTTATCACAAAATTGGTGATAAGTACATAATACTATCATACAATGTTTGAAATTTATTTTAAAAAATCGTGTTTTTATTTATTTACAAACATTTTTGGTAAAAATACAAAACTTCCAAAAATATCGACCATTTAAATAGAAGGCAGTAAAGTGGCGCCATCTATTCTTTCCATATTATATCAGATGATATAAAATCTAATATTAAACAATAATTTTGAATATTCTATAGTAGTATCCTTTAATAACCAACAATTTTGTGAAAAAAATAAAAAAAAACAGTGAATTTTGGAATTTGACATTTGATGATGTCAATTTTATAGATAGTAACAAAGAATTATGGAAATCCGGCCCTGACCTACTATTCATTGCACAAATTTCGCGGGGCCAACCCCCCTATTCCCGCTGCCCTGCACGCCTGCTTGGTTATGACAGGTTGACTATAACCTTTTATTGTGCTTTTAACAACTAATAAATGGAGTATAAGTAATTAAAAATCCAAAAATATATAAATTTTTATTAAAACACATTTTACTGTTTAGTAAAAAAATACTAAAATAATACCAATATTTTAAAATAAAAAGTTTTAAACTTTAAGTTAAAAAAAGCTAGTCTACTTTGGTTGCGTCCAAATAAATTCCACCATCTACAGTAAGCATGAACGCAGATTGGCAAAACTGTGGTGGATATGGAGTTTTCTTGTTGAGGGTAAAGTTGAACTCGTTGATTAAAGTTGCGATACCGGCTTTAGACTGCATAAGACCAAATCGTAAACCTAAAAAAAATTAATAAAATATACTTTAGATACAGCACACCAAAAACAATGTACAGGGTGGCCCGTTTATCTTGGGACACTACCTTATCCCACAAAATATACATGATACAGAAAACAGTTTTATATAAAAGTTTCTTAGTTTAATTTATATTTTAACAATATTTTAGTTTTATATATACAGGGTGCCCCTTTTTCGTGGACACGCATCAACTTTCTTAATTTAAATGGGACACCCTATATATTATTGCATCTTTTGATTTTACGTACAATTCTAGACATATTTTATATATAATGTCCTATACTTAAGTCTTATCGTTTTTGACATATTTTAAATTTTATATAAAAAATGACGTTTGCGGATCCCAAAATAATTATCAATTTTTTCGTATAAGGAAGCCTTTATTATTTAATTTTAAATAGATTTCTTATTGACAGGAACCTAAATCAAGAAATTTTTATAATATTTTGATGACTGTTTATACAGGGCATTCAAAAAATAAGATTAAAAATGAAATCGAAACTGCCAAAAATCATTTTTTTAAATGGAAACTCCCCAATTTTATACTTTTATTATAAATAGCATTAAAAATAAGGGTGAGTTTGTGTAAAGTTGCTTTTTCCAAAATTTTGTAGTTTTTAAAATATTTGCAATATAATATTTTTCTATTGCAAAAATGCTATAGTCTGCTATATGGCTCTTAAGTTTTATTAATTTAGTTTATATTTTAACAATATTCTTATTAAATTTGTTTTTGTGTTTAAGTTCGTCCAATGGGCGTATGTTTATACAAACTAAGAGTTAGTTGACATAGTGTAACTTAAACCAGTTTGAGTTTTTTTTTAAGGAGGGTTTACTGCTTTTCCATAAATACAATAAAATCGATGCAAAATGCGTTGACATAACAGTTAACAGTTTGCTACAAGAAACAGTAAACCTGGTTTAAGAATGGATTTATCGAGCAAGTTTAGAGTTGCCCTGTATATAAAAAAGTCAAGGTTGGTTATCATGCCATTTAAATCTTACTTATCAGTTATATAACCAGAAAACAGGCCATTCTTGTTTAATGTAAGTAGGATATCTTACCTAAACATTGTCGAGGACCCTCTCCAAATGGCATATAAGTCATTTCTTTAATTTTACTCTTGTTTTCAGCACTGAATCTGTCGGGATTAAACTTTTCAGGTTCAGGGAAATATTCTGGATCCATCTGAAGTCCCCAGAGCGGTACCACACAACTAGTACCTCGTTCGATTGTTACGTCACTGTTGGGTACTTTGTATGTTTTGGTACAAAACCGGGGAAGAATTACGACGGGAGGATATTTTCTAAGAGTCTCTGAAAAGAAAAAATATATTATAAGTTGAGTAAGGATAACAAACCATAAAATTAGTAAACACGTATTTAAGAAACAAAATAGAAGTATTTTTTGAAAAGTAATCGTCTTGATTACTTGATATTTCTTGTAGCTGTTAACTATTACCTTGAATAACATTTTCACAATATGTCATTTCTTGAAGAGCTTCATATGTCAATTTTCCTTCATATTTCTTAAGTACTGTTTTTACTTCTTCTCGTAATTTTTTCTGTACGTCCTGGTTCTGTGTCAATTCCAGCAATGCATACGACATGGTGGTAGAAGACGTTTCAAAACCGGCAGTAAAGAACAATAAAACTTGACCGGCTATGTCATGTAAGGACATTACCTCTAAAAAAAATTATTGAATCTGTAAAATAGTTGTGAATAAAGTTTCTATACGGTTTAAAATCTTTCTCTATACAAGGTTAGGCATAATTAATGAACTTTGATGGTGTCTAATGGAAGTGAAATTTATAGGTTGCCACAAAAATATAAAATAACCTTTTAAAAAATTAAAAAAAAGGACGTGAGTATCATGGGTGGTTTTAGTGAATAAGGAGCGGTTTACTTATACGAACTGTTGGTTTAAAGGGTAGAAAAGACACTTGCAACGGGTCTTATAGTATAGAAACTTTAAGAAGTGGCTAAAGTGAAAAGTTAGACTTCTTCAGAACAGGGGCGATCCGTGGGCAAAAAAATAGGTGAGGCCAAAGTCCGGAACAATGTTGCAGATCGCTTATTAGTTTTAAAATTTACACACAACTTATAATCCATTTAAATGTGATGGAGTAGAAGTAATACTTCTTGGTTTTAATTTAATATACATTTAAGAAGGCAATTGCCTGGTGAGGCCTGGCCTCACCTGCCTCATCCTACTGATCGCCAGTACATCAGAAAACTATAAAGGAATTACGAAAATTGGTACGTCGTGTTGATCTTTTGAAAACTGCTAGGGGAAACTATGACGACCAATTTTCAAAGCAGCCGCTGTAGAATTACTTTTAAAAAAGCACCAAATCCTCTACAGCTCGTCAGTGGGCAAGGGAATTCTCTCTTTAAGAGGGGGTCATTAGCAAGGCAAACGGCTCCTTTTTTGATGGAATCAAAAATGTCAGGAAATGTGGAAGATGACATTCCTCAGACATGGGTGCATCATTCTTAGTAGCGTATAATTTGGGATACACACAAAGTGTACAGAATAAAAGGAAAAAGTCCTTTTTGGCTCCAAAGACAATTTCGAGTTGTTTGGAAGTTGCAGTGGGTGGCTATGGATGTTATGTGTATGTGCCCGTCAGGTTTATCCTTGAAAGTAACGCCTACAAGGCAAAATGATTTTTAGTTCTGCACAAAGATTGAGGGACTGTTTCACGATAGCAAACATGATTGTGTTTTAAGTATTTAATAGATATTAAAAAATTTTAAAGTAGCAAAATTATGGACCCACATGCCTAAAAGTTAAATAAAGTGTTTTTAAATAAAGTGGGGTGCTAAGAAAATATCAAACAAAATTAAAAAAAAAAACATTTCAATGTCTTTTTTTATAATGTTCTGGTAAGCATTCGGGATACGATAAAACTGATTACTGCTTTTGAACCTCTAGTTTTATGCTGAATTTTGTTTTGCCAAAAAATATCCCATTTTCAAATATTAGAAACACTCTGTATAATTAGGCGCCACCAAAATTGTTTTTTTATACAACAACTTTTTAATTATAAATTAGTTTTTTCTGAAAAATAAATATTACAAATCTTTTTATGTTAGTCTTTCGTTATGTTAGTAGTTGTTATACAGGTGATTCCTAAGTCGATGCTATTTTTTAACCGTACATTGAACTCATTAAAATAAACAACTTTTTTAAATAACTTTTTTTTTAAAACTAAAAAATAAGGAACTTACATTCATTCAGTGTGTCGAATACGGTCCTGTCTTAAGTTAGTTGTCACCGCCCAAGAAGCCTTCGGGCTGTTGTGCTTGGACACGTTGAACGTGATTTTCCCGCACCACTTTTTTTTTTACTTAAACCGACCTGACTTGCGATCACCCGAGTACTGGGGTCCAGAATGAGCCCGCAAGGGAAACCGACCCGCGTACAATCTCAAAGCAACGGTCGCAGATTAAGAACACCCAACACTCTCCATAAAATGAGGAAATATCCACGTATTCATTGTTTTTGGATTGTGCCATTTTTGCGATTTAAAAATAATTTTAAAAAAATTAACCTTCGCCCCGTCCGGTTAAAGCAATGCGACTGAGTCATAATGAGTGATTAACAAGGACAAAAAACTAACGTAAATAAGAAATAAACTATCTTTTTATGCCCAGGCCGGCACTAGACACACTTTCAGATAAATTTATGTTGCTGTGGGTTTTTTGGATTTTTGAAAAAATTGTATTTAAAAAAGTTGCTTATTTTAAGAGTTTTATACACAGTTTAAAAAAAGCCTAACTTAGGAATTACCCTGTATAACTAGTAAATTTTCTTTTTACCTTTATCTACAGTTTTCTGATAAACATCTTCATTTTCATTAATCAGTTCTGTAATGGCACCCTTGTTTTTCAATTGAATCATTAGATGCATAAAATCCTTCCTAATAATTTTGTTCTTTTCTCGGTATTCTATCGTTTGTTTTACTACGTTACTGAAAATTGACGTTAAAATTTAAAAACATTGTGTGAAATTATATAATTTAAAAAGGTTATGTAAGAAAAAAAATATACCTGAAAAAGTCTTCAATCTTTTTAACATCCAGTACAATAGGTCGAACGAGACCCAAAAGTCCTAAGAACATTCTAAGCTTGGATCGTGGTTTATTGACACTTTCGAAAATCATTTGCCCATGTTTAAAGAAGTCGGAGTTTACGTCTTGGATTGAGTTGCATTCTACGCCAAAACCACAGCTGCCTAAAATTTACAAAACATTTATAAAATGTTTTTTTACTATATTTTCTTAATTTTTGTGAAAAGTTTGACTCTCCGATTAGGTCTGGGTGGTTCTATTTAGACTTCTGTGAAAAATATATTTTATACAGGGTGTAATTTAATTGATGGCTAAAAATGCAGGATGTGATTATTCAATTTTTTTTTTAAGACTAAAAGTCCATATAAACAGATATGCCAAGGAGTTTTTTTTTTGAGATACAGGGTGTTAAAATTTTAAAAAAAAATTTTTTTTTATTGTAATTTTCATACCACTTTAAATTTTTTTATGAAAATTGGTGTACGGCGTTTATTTTTTAAAAAAGAGCATTTTCTGACCTAAGAAACATTTTTTTATTTCCAACATTGGCGTCCGTACTGGACTCTGACTAGATTTTTAAAAAGGGGAAAAAAGTAGTACGCCATTTTTTTTTCTCTTAAAACAAAAATTTTTTTTTGGTGTCCCCGGTCAATTTAGAACAAATTTGGTTACTTGATTTTTTTTTGTACGACTCACCGTTTTACCATTAAAAAAAAAATTGACTTATTTATCTCATTGGACCAATTACGAAAAAAAACGATTTATGTAACTTTGAACAAAAATTTTAAAATAAGATTTTTTTTTAACTGTTGGAAAAAAAAAAATGTTTCTTAGGTCAAAAAATTTTTAATGCATAAACCCTCCAAATTTTCATAAAAATAAAATTGGTATGAAAATGGCAATAAAAAAAATTTTTTTTTTAAAAAATTTTAAATTATCTAAAAGATAAGACTTTTAAAAAACAAACATTCATATGAATTTTTTTCTTAAAATGGGTCCAAAAAATCACACCCTTAAATATTAGCATGTTATTAAAAAAACCCTGTATTTTGGGATTAATTTAAAAAAATTTCTAACATTTCTAAAAATTGTTTAAATCTGCATTAATATATTTAAAACATTTTTTTAAATTAATTTGGGAAAAAAATGTTTTAATTCGTTAGATCATCATTAACTTTTTTTTTTTACGAACACCGTATTAATTGTTATGTATTGGAAAGCACCATATTTAACCCTTTTTGTAGACCTCCTACTTTACCAGTCGGCAACTTTTTGAGTTTTTATTTTTCTTTTAATTTTTGAAAATTTTTATGTATTTCTAAAATACTAATAAACAATTTATTTACTTTGAAAAAAACGCTTGAAATCGAGCTTTAAATTCAAGCCTCTAGACCAGAATACCCTCTTAAGGGTTTTTATTATTTCATAAAATTCTCGTTTTTTTTTTCATTTTCTCATAAATGACAAGAGCTACACAAAAAAATTAAATAACAAAATTGTTGGAAATTTAATTTCCTACAAAAAAGGTCTTAATAATCGAATATCGCTAAGATCAATAGTTCTCGAGATATTTGGCCTTTAAATAATTTTACTATACTAATACTACAAATTATAATTTGTGAAAATTTCATAGTAAAATTAATTCAAAATTTAAAAAAACTCGAAAAATTTTTTGGGCTTAGCGATTCAATTATTAGGACCTTTTTTTTAAAAATTAATTTTTTCCTTTTTTTTTTTGTGTAGCTCTTGTCATTTTTAAAAAAAATTTGAAAAAAAATTTTTTTAAAAAAAGGTTTTTGTGACCCGTACTACCTCGCCGGTGTGAGTTGGGGGTTTTCCGCAATAGACACTTTTTTAGAGCATTCAATTCTCAAAAAAAACCCCCCCTTTTGGGCGAGACGATAACATTAAATGCTGCGGAGTTATAGAAATTTAAAAAAAAAAGGATCAAAGTTTACACGCATTGGGCGAGTACTTAAGATTAATATTAAGGGCTGAACTTTTAGGGAGTTTTTTTGGAGGTATTTTCAACAAAATGGAAACGAAAAAAATATATATTTGCAAAAACAATTCACTTCTAACATAATAATACCTATGACGTCGGTAGTGTATCTGGCAAATAATGCTTTAATCTCAGTTGTTTCCCCATTTTGAACCATTTTATCAACCAGGTTTCTTAACCCTAAAATGTTTTTTCCAATACAATTTCATACATCATCTTCATTTTGCCTGAAAAAGAATCGTTAAGAACAATTGAGTATAAAATATGTACAAATTAAAATTTATTTTATATTTTTGACCTTCTTTATTAAAAGATAACACTACATTAACATTTGAATTAACTTGTTCTTAGAAATAGATTTATTTGCTTAACCAATTGGTTAACACACATCTTTTTACATGACCACTTTGATTTTGCTTAACTTTTAAGGCGTTTTTACACTTTTAAAATTTTATCGCGTGACATTTTTCGTGTGGCAAATTTTATTGCATGTAATTTTTATGCTTTAATTTTTTTCGACGATTAACCAACGTATTGAA
>JAHBCN010022197.1:0-13636 GCA_019359885.1 Listronotus oregonensis
ACACATTTTAAACTTTTAGGTCATTCCGTAAATTTTCAAAACTTTCTAGAAGTTCACATGAGTTAGAGGGACATATATATTTTTTTACTTTTTCCCGCCAACCAAACCACCCATTCCACCCGCCGTGACCACCCCTTACGAAGTGCAGACCTAGGTACCACCATCATAATATTAGTGGGTGGCAGGGAGTTAAAAAAACGATGGACATACAAAACCCCCTTTTTTTTATATGTAATTAGATTAGATTAGATTGCATGGTTTGGTACCATTGTAAAATTTAGACCGAATATAGAAATTCCCCAACCAAGACATACCCTTTCTTTAAAAAATTTAATTTCAGTAATTTTTAAAAAAGTGGTAATAATAAATATAAAACTTTTATTTAAAAAAATAGATATATCTTTTGGAGAACGTACAAAAAAACAGGATATAATGAGCAATGACTATGTAACAAAGCAAATAAAACAATTACCACTTTTTTATTTGAGGTCAACAAATTGTTATAACGAACTGACCAGAAATCCCAAAACTTACACAAAAAATGTTTTTATTTATAACCGGCATTTGTTCAAATTTGTAATTATTTACATTTCATTTGAAACAGACTTTGTACCTATACAGGGTCGCTGATACGTATGAAAATGATCAATTATTTTCTAAAGTAAAATATATTAAATAAAAAAGTTTCTGAAGGTACCATATTACCAGTTGCTGTTGTGGTTAAAGGTTGTTAGTATTTATTAGCACAATAGAATAAATAAAATGCTGTGTTTATCTAATTTCACCAACGTATTTAAATAGACAAGAAAGTAAATTTGGGGCGGCTTCGACCAATTTGAATATTTTTACATTTAATAGTGTCTATAATATAGACATACTCCAATCAAACCTTTTCGCTATCCTTGATAATGTTCGTTTAAATGAAGCAATGGAGATTAACTTTAAACAAAATGACGCTCCTACTCATTGCTCTTTGAATAAGAGAGTATTTAAATACTCAATTTATGTATGTAAATTGACAAGAAAGTACATTTGGGGCGGCTTCGACGCATATTATTTATCCAAATAATAGTCTCTATAATATGGACATACTCCAATCAAACCTTTTCGATATCCTTGATAATGTTCGTTTAAATGAAGCAATAGAGATTAACTTTAAACAAGATGGCGCCCCTACTCATTGCTCTTTGAATAAGGGAGTATTAAAATACTCACTTTATGTATGTAAATTGACAAGAAAGTACATTTGGGGCGGCTCCGACGCATTTATTTTTCCAAATAATAGTCTCTATAATATGGACATACTCCAATCAAACCTTTTCGATATCCTTGATAATGTTCGTTTAAATGAAGCAATAGAGATTAACTTTGAAAAAGAGAGTATTTAAATACTCATTTTAGCAACCCTTGGATACGGATTTATAAGGTGGCCACTACGATCTCTGGATCTAACACCTCTAGATTTGTTTTTTTTTTGTGGGAATGTTAGAAAATATAATATATAAAGAAGCCATCTTAACCTGACAACAATTTGATCAAAAAAATTAACAAGGCCTTTGCAGAAATAAAACCGCGATACATCATAATTGACTTTAAATTCGTTCGAAAAAGATGTCAAGAGTGCATTGAAAACAACAGAAGGACTGTCGAACATTTGCGATTTCCGTTATTTTTTTCCTTAATCTAAACCTTTTATTTCATTTTAAATTTTCTATAGCTTTTTTTTATTTACTTTGTTATGCCAACTATTTCTTCTGCTATTTGTATGTTAAAATATATTGTGTAATGTCTTTTTCACTACAATGTCAACATAGTTTTGTTTCTAGGTTATTGGCTTTTGTTTCATAGCCTACTGTGATTTATTTAAAGTAATAATGTTTAAATAAATGACATAAAAAATCAATAATATCCAAGGTGTGTAATTTTTTAAATTATTGTGATAACTTTAAAAGACTAAACTTACTAGCGATCCATAACTGCTTATACTTACTTTAAAAAATCACCAGTAGTTGGTTTGATGACAACAGAACAGGGATATTGAGAAGCTCTAATGAACGGATAGGGAACTCTAAAATAAAAATAGTCAAATTTCTTTTATGAACACACTGCAATAGCAATAAAAACAAATGTGTAAAACAAGTATTTAAAAAAAAAATGTCAAAAAATAGACTGCTGCCTAAATTATTGTATCCGAAGAAAAATTTGGCACATATTTTTTAGTTTATAATTTAAAAAAATAATATTTCTAAAACTTTTTTGCTTTGAATTTGCAAATGAAAAAATATTTTTGTATAGTTATAATTTTTTTACCTAAATGGCAATAAAGAAAAATTGGCATTTTCCAGATCTTCTACATACGGGATTTTCCCAACGAAAACAAAACACTTTGGGTCCACAATGTTGGAAGCAAACGATCCCAGGATCCATTTTTATTATTTTACTCATCTTGTTACCTGTAAAAAAAGACAGGTCTTGAAAGAAACATTAAATAATAATTTAACAACTACGTTTATTTTAGTTCATTTAACAAAATTCAACCTGGAATTAAATAGGGAGTAAACATTACGTCATTCTAAGCCCTCGGTCTTCATATGAGGGCATACTGTTGCATACTATATGATTTTTGGATAGTATTAATTTTTAAAAAAATATGTGTTAAAATTTAGACAATCCACGTTTCGTTCTCAAGTTAGAGTAATTTTAGTGATACAATTTTTTATTTTCAAAATAATGGATAAGAAAGAATTTCTGGTTTAATTAAATATTGTTTTTTATAGAAAATACGTTGACGCCAACAGTGGCTTAAAGTTTATAAAGACCTGCCCAAGGAAATCAACTATTGACTATATGCTGAATTTTAAAAGGTCCTACAAACACCGATGATGCTGAACGCTCTGGCGTCCAAAATCGGCATTGTTTCGGAAAACAAAATCGTTTTGACCGATCGTAAATTAAAGTGCGTGGCTAAAATTTAAAGGTATTTTGGGGATCAAGAAGATAAAGTTCAATTTCATTGGTTTAAAAGTTATGAGAAAATAAAATACAAAAGATGTAAAATTCTTAGGATACAAATTTAAAATTATTTTAAAGTTAAGGGTGGCTCAAAAAGCTTGACGAATAAAACATACATTTTTTTAATGAAACACCCTATTTTTAAATTTTTTTTGAATTTTTAAAATTCTTCCTTTTTTATTAATAATAATAACTAAACTAATAGTTTTTCCAATATTTCAATTTTTCTAAAAAGAAAATAATTTTTCACACTTAAAAAAATTGATACCCATTATTTTTGAAGGTAGATCCTCTATTTGATATTATTATTGGTGACTAAAAGATATATGCCGAAATTTAATTAGATGCTACAGGGTGTTCAAAATAAACGAATATATTTGTTTTTAAATTGAAAAATTGTTTTTTTTTAAATGGCCACCATATATATTATTTTTTTTTCTGAAAGACTTACAAAAACCCACAACTTTTATTAAGTATGTATATACATATTTTTAATATTTCGATTTATTTTAACTTTTTAATATTTACCCTTCTTCTTCTAAGACATTGCTATAACATTAGGGCCATAAAAATGAAATTGTCAAATTTTAACCTGACATCTAGGTAAAAAATTCATAAAATTTACTGTTGTCAGTAAATTTAAAAAAAAAAGTTGGATTTTCCTAAAGGAATTAAGATATGATTTATATACTGAGGAGGCCAAAGAAATTCTTTTTGGAGTAAGACTTTAAAGGGAAACAATAGCGTAAACTAAATCCTTCAGTGTTTAATAAACGGTTTAATGCTAGTGGTAGTATTGAATATGAAACGGAAAGTGGTAAACCGGAATGCTACCAATGAGGAAAAAGAATTGGAAATTTTACTTCAAGTTCAAGATAATCCCCAGGTCAGTAGCCGTCAAGTAGCTAGCTTATGTGATCATCCCAATCTACCGTTAACCGCACCACTAGAAAACACAAATATCATCCTTTCCATATGGAACTACACCAAACTTCTAGACCGCGATTTTGAACAAAGGGTAAACTTCTGCACCGTTATAAATGAAGCAATAGAGGCCGATCCAAATTTTTTGTCTAAAATAATGTTTTCCGATGAAGTACTTTTCGCAGTAATGGTGCAGTTAATCGTCATAAATGACTATTATTCAACAGTTAATCCAGTCTGGGTACGGGAAGTACAAAACCAAAACCATTGGTCACTTAATGTGTGGTGTGGAATAAAACACTTTAATGTTATTGGACCATATTTTTCTTGAAACAGTTAAGGGCCTAGATATTTAAACTTTTGCAGAATGATTTACCTCAACTTCTTCAAGAATTTGATAACATTTAGATCCAACAAATGTGGTTTCAGCAAGATGGAGCTCCTCCGCATTACCATTGAGAAGTTCGAGAATTTTTAAATAATCATTACCCCAGAAATGGATCGGTAGAGGTGGATTCATTGATGGCCCCCTCAATCATGTGACTTAACACCACTAGATTTCTTTTTGTGGGGATATGTTAAAGATCGTGTTTATGTGAACCCCCCCTACAACACCAGAAGATATGGAAAATAGGATTCGGACGCGTGCAGGAGAATAACACCGTTTATCTAAGGAACGTCCAAGAAAATATACGAAAAAGACTAAACATGTGTATCCAAGTAGAAGGGCATATTCTTGAACATTTATTGCGCCATAATAATAATTAAAAATAAGTTAATTTGTAGTAATAGGTATTTATTATTATTTACTTTTTCTGTGAATTTAAAATTTAAAAATGGCCAACTAATGTTATAGCAATAGTCTTAGACAGAAAGAAGGGTAAATATTGGAAAAGTTAAAATATAAAATGATCCAAATGTATTCGTTTATTTTGAACACCCTGTAGCATCTAATTAAAATTCCGTTGCATATATCTTTTACGTCATCTTCAAATAACGCTAATATCAAATATGAGTGATCTACCTTCAAAAATAATGGCGCTATCGTAATTTTTTTGCAAGTGTGAAAATTATTTTCCTTTTAGAAAAATTGAAATATTGAAAAAACTATTAGGTTTAGGTATGCATTATTATTAATAAAAAAGTTGAAGAATTTTAAAAGGAATTCAAAACAAGATTTAAAAATAGGGTGTTTCCTTAAAAAAATGTATGGTTTATTCGTCACGCTTTTTTTAGCCACCCTGTATACTTTAAAATAATTTTAAATTGTGCATCCTAAGAATCTTTACATCTTTTGTATTTACTATTTTCTCATAACTTTTGAAACCAATGAAATAATGAACTTTACTCTATCGTTGACTCACCCTGTACAATTTTACACGATAAATTTGGGCAAGCATAAGATGCTTTCGGAATGGGTGGAGTGTTTGCCTACACCGGACCAAAAACAACAACGCATCGACGATTCAGAGCGTTGTTTAGAGCTATCTAAGTGAGATAAAAAATGTTCCTTGCGTCTGTATGTAACAAGATGAAACATGGATCCACTACTGCATATCTGAATCAAAAAAGATCATCAGCTGTTGGACAGCAGCCGGTGAAAGTCATCCAAAGCGACCAAAAACTCAACAGTCAGCTGGCAAGGTTATGGCATCCGTATTTTGGGACACGCATGGTATTTTGTTTAAAGACTATCTTGGGAAAGGTAAAACTATCAATAGCGAATATAACATGGCATTATTGGATTGATTGAGGATAGAACTCAAGTCACCAAGACAATGCACTGTGTCAGTCTATGAAAACGATTATCAAATTAAATGAATTACGCTTTGAATTGCTTCCCCATGCACCGTATTTTCCAGATCTGACCCCCAGTGACTTTTTGCTTTTTGCAGATCTCAAAAAGATGTTCCAGAAAAGTTATATAAAGGTTTTTGATGAGGTAAATAATAAAGGAGATTTAAGCGAAAATGTAATTTTGCCAAAAAAGTCAGTCTAAAATAGAGAAAAAATTATTAATGTGATTTTTGGCTCAAATGAAGAAGTGATTGCCGAAACTGAGACCTATTTTTACCGTTTTAAAAAACAAGGTATTAAAAAGTGAGAGGAGCGCTGAAATCAATGTATCATACTTCAGGTATGTTGGTGAATAAATTCGAATTTAAAAAAAAATGTTTTTCTTGGCTAGACCGGGAACTTATTAAGTGAAGTGTTAATGTTCAAAAAATAAAAATGTCAAGATGTTGAGTTTTAGGCGTCTTAGAAGATTTTGGCAACTGTCAAATTCCAATATATTTTCCATCTTAACTAAAAGGAAACCAAAAATTACGTGATAGTAACATTTGCTTATGCCTACTGAGAAAACCATGAAGAAGACAGCGAAAAAGGTTGCAAAAGACAGGGAAAAAGAGGAAATAGGAGGTAATAAAATATTAGCATACTGAACATCAGAGTTATCTAAATTTAAAAAACGGCTACAAACATTTGTATAATTTAATGGATAGATAGTGTATAGCAGAGGACCAAGTATCCACACATACTTGTTGTAATCTGTTTATCAAAAATAATAAATTAAAATTTAATATTATTTTTATAAACCCTCTTTATTTTAAAATTACTAACAGTAATTTACAGTACCACATATTAAAAGCTTTAGAATAGTCTATCACCAATAGGACCCATGGTGCGATTTCTTTCCAGATAATTTTAGTACAGATGTGTTTATTAAAAGCTAGTCTACCTTTCAACCGAAACGTTATAGAATAAAACTGCTAGACGAAATTTATAAAGAAAAATACAGGATAGCCCATAATGAGCGCTCAGTATTTCTATTTAAAACATAGGATGCAGAGTTCCTTTCTATAAACATAACCGTATAACACAGATGTGTTTATTAAAAGCTAGTCTACCTTTCAACCGAAACGTTATAGAATAAAACTGCTAGACGAAATTTATAAAGAAAATACAGGATACCCATAATAGCCTCAGTATTTCTATTTAAAACATAGGATGCAGATTCCTTTCTATAAACATAACCGTGGAAATGTTTTATAAAGGGGCTAAAGCCTCCCAAAAAAAAATCTTGGGAATGGTCTTGCCTTCACTGTTTTAGTTAAATTCTTCTATTTTTCTAAGTTTCATAATGTTACTGTGTCATTTTTTTTTTGTACGAAATATCGCAACGTATCAATATCGTCCCAAAGCACTTCTTTTATACAAAGATGTAGCACAATCACAAATTAAACAAAAAAGTCACTTAAAATGCTATCTCAGGTCATGTTTATAAAAAAAATTCTCCTTTTTTTATTTGTTAAATACGCACTAGAAATATTGTACACTTACTTCAAGACACCCTGTATATTTTATGGTTTAAGACAAAAACAGCTTAAATTTTACATGTATACACTATTTTTTTAATTTTTATAAAATTAATTTGTTCATGTATAAAATAGAATGCATGCAACTTGTGTAAAAGTGAAATAAATATAATTTTTTAATTATTTTTTTCAGCAGCATAGTTTCGTTAATTACTTTAATATTTTGTTATAGTTGTTAGATAAATACCAGTTTACGTAACTGTGCATCGCAAAGAAAACAATAAATTATAATTTAAAATCAGTGTATATACTTTAATCATATAATTTGACTATAATATACATCATATTACAGGCTATCCAAAAGATGATACCAGAAGATTAATAGGTATATAGAGTTAAGCGTAGTTCATATACTTGCGAAATGCGATTGGCGAGTTGCGAAACTTGTTCTGATTGGTCGATTTCAAATGTGTCAATTGCAGGTGGTCTTACTCTTAAGTTTTTTGCAATTCGCAATATTTAAAATCTAGGGGGGCGGAAAATTAACGGATTCTAATTGGTCGACTTAAAACATGTCAGTTGTACAAGAGGTTAATGTCACTTTTTTTGCGTTTCGCAATATTTGAAATGTGAGGAGCGGGAAAATTGAATTTGTTTTAAGATATTGAGAATTCCGTAAAAATTGAAGGGCACGAGCATGCATATTAATATAGATAATGGTTTGATTTTTGGCGTTGCTTTAATTTTAGCTTTTTTGGGTTCAATACCTGGGCCATACAATATATATATTTATAGATATGATATATATATAAATATTTATATATATATATATATATATATATATATATATATATATATATATATATATATATATATATATATATATATATATATATATATATATATATATATATATATATATATATATATATATATATATATATATAAATATATATATATATATATATATATATATATATATATATATATATATATATATATATATATTACCTACGGCCTTGGCCGCGACGAACGATCAGAAGTTAAGCGACGCCGAGCACGTTTAGCATTTACATAAGTGACCGCTAATAAACATCGTGTGCCGTTGGTTGTGGTTCGGAACCCACGTCAAACTGTAAGTTTCGGCTGAAAAAAATTACACAGATGTTAATAGGGGTAGCAGTTATATTTGCATTTTACAGCATAAAAGATGCTAGGTAGTTCAGAGGTAGCAGTTATATTTGCATTTTACAGCATAAAAGATGCTAAAAAAAAAAAATTTTAAAGTTTCCAGCATATTTCTACAGAGTCGGCCTCGCCGTTAGGCAGTGCGGACAAGCGTGCGAGAGAGAAAGTTGAATCACAATACAATCTTTTTCTCTCGCTCCAACATACTTATTGGTCGGCCGACAAATCAGCACGCAGAGTAGGATATATACCCTTTCCACCGACCAATAAGCATGTGGAGGCGAGAGGGAAAGGTTATACTGTAATTCTTTTGTCGCTCTTACTTGCTCCCTAGTAGCAAGGCTGCCTGTATAGGTGTATCCTCAAAGGTTAAAATAAATTGTTGATTAATGTAATTTCTTCAAATCCACATTATAAGATGTAATGATGATGGTTAGTGGATGCAACAACACTTCTCCTTCACCAGTAAAAATATTCAACGTGTTCCTTATTAATATCCATTGATGACCAATGTATTATAAATGTTTATTTAAACAATACACAGAGAAAAACCCAGCATGAAATATAATATTGTTAAACAAAATTATTATAAATAACACAAAAAAATTTTAAAGAATGGAAATCATCTAAAACGTCAATCTACTTAATATTCTTGTCAATACTTCCATTTGCATCTTGCCAACAGTTCCAGCACCAAATACCTAGAAAATTCACAGCGCTATGAAATACCGAAAAAATTTTGCGAATTCGTAAATCGGATTTTAAAAGTATATGAACTACCCTTAACTGTGTTTTAAAAATATTTTTTCAACAGAAAGTTGTCCGCAGAAAAACGTATAATACCACAAACGCTGATTTTGTAAACTTCAAAGAATTAGCATAACATAACCTCGAAAGGCGAAAAATTTGTAAATAGAAAAAAGCTTTTTGTGTTTTTTAAATTATGTCAGATAAGGGTAGGTAAAAAAAGTTCTCACTATGGTTGTTGCATCAGTTGTTTGTTCTTTAAATTCTGTAAATTTCTAGTTCTGTGATTCTGTAGAGTTAGTACAGATAGTACATGAGTGATCCACATATATTAATTTTAATAGGACTTAGATTTGGTAGATTTTATTTTTTTATCCCATAACTGGATGAATTTAGAATCATTTTTTACTCCTAACAATTTTTAGTTGGTACCTTTTAAAGTAAATTTAATTAAAGAAAGTTAGTACAAACAAAACATTACTCAATCATGTGTTGAAATGTTCAGTTTATCTACTAGGCCAAGCCTTATCTGTAAAAAAACAAGAGTTTCTGGATGTAAAAGTGGCAGGAATGTTATATATAAGAGGAATTGAGAAATGCTCCTTTTCAGAAAGGCGAATAATATGTGTTAAACATACAAAATTAAGAAAAAATCAAAGGAAAAATATTTTTTTTATAATTTTAATCATTAAAAAAATTGTAGAAAGATAAAAAAGTCTGACTGAATTTCTAAGAAGTTCCTAGACTTCTGAAAACTGCACATTTTTACTGGGGACTCCATGAAACAAAGGCGGTAATGTCATATATTTTGGGGGTACTTTGGAAGTTTGCAATCTGATTAAACCTGAGTTCCTGAGGTAATAATTGTTCTAAAATTTAAAATGCAGGCAGAATTTTATTCCATTTATTAAACTTAGAAAAAAGAGAAGGGATCATACCAAAAACACGTCTGTAAAACAAGGGCCAAGTAGCTATCTAAAAACCGTGGATTCTTAGTACTGATATCTAAAATTGGACCAAGTTCTTTTTGGCAAGTTTTTTACAGATTTATCTATATCACTGAAAAAAGTACATTTCTTAATACACACAGATTAGTAAAAAACTTGCCAAGTCTAAAAAAACTTGGTCTAATTTGAGATCTCATTACTTTAAAACCGGGATTTTTGGCCTTATGGCACAGAAGGGGTTTTGGTTTAATATAAACTAACACAAGAATTATTTCATTAACTTACTTCTCGGAGTAAAAAAGAATATTATACATTTCCTATCTTACTACACGAAACAAGCAAGAAATCAGAGAAAAACAATTAAAACGTAAGAAATCGTAGGTTCACAAAAACCATTGATGTTAATACCATGGTATAAGTATGAGTACCGCACCGTTTAGAAAGTGGTAATTGATACCTACCCATGTACTAAAGTTTGTTGTTTGTGCGTATGATGTTTTTATGAACATTGTTTTACAATGTATTATAAAAAAATTAAAGTGATTGTACTCTTGGAGAACGTTCAATTGGCTAAGTACGGATTTACAGTCAGGAAATTTTATAACCTATTATTTGTGCAGAAGTTAATTATTTTGTTTAACTAATCGTGCAGTGTATTATAAAGCAAGAACAATATAATGGATTGATGATTTAAATCAAGGATATAAAATCACTAAAGTAATTACCACCGTAATTGTTTTCTATATAAACGAGAAAAATGTAAATAGGGTCGTATACTGGGTGGCTCAACGATCAATAGGTCGTAGTTAATTTAAACCATAAAGGTAAAATTGAGAAATAAAATGTACTCTTCTGCAAACCTAAATATATCGCACGTCCGCAAGAACACTGTCACATCTCAAAAATTAAAGAATTCTTAGTATTATTAAATCAATATTTTTTTATAAAATGAGGATACTGTTTTTAAAATATAGATAGAAGTGAGTTATGTTCGCATAGCAGCCCCCCCCGGGGGGTATCGCTTAATGTGACAAGATGTGACAAGAGAAGAAGCAAAGTACATTTTGAGCACGTTTTGTAACGTTTTTCAAAAGTAACTGTGATAACGTTTAATTTTAAACGTTATTTTATCATTGTCTGTTTCGTTTTCTTGAATTGTTACTGATAATTTCCGTTTCTGTAACATACCTTTGTGAATATTTTTAATACGGTATAGAACAACATCTTACTGACGTAATTTTTATGTATTTTTATATTAACGTTAAAATGTTGCCATGTATAGAATGGTCTTTTAAATGCAAGTTCGATACATCTGTTAATATACGTATCAGATACAATTATAATTTGTTAAGACATAAAATGTTATTGGTGTAACGTTATAATAATGATATTATTTAATGCAGAATCGTTACGTTTACTGCGTCTATTATATTTCCTCGTGGAAATGTAAACACAATTAACATATCTACCTCGTTTGCTTAAATGTACCCCGCACAGAGATAGTTACATTTTTTGACAACGACACCAGGTTTAGAAAGAAAGATTAGCTTCGCTTTTAGAAATTAACCTTTTACTTTATTTTAAGAAACATCGTTTTTTGTGTTGTAAGTTTCAAGTTTTTTTCTCGAGATATTAAAGGGAAATATGGATCGGAAAGTAAGTATATTACACTCTTTTTATTAAACTTCTTTTTTTATGTATGTATGTAGGTATATAGATAAACTGCCAAAAAAACCAGATTTTGAAGGTAAGGTTTTTAAGCCATAAGTCTAGAAAATCCAGCATTAGCCTTTCCCTTTTAAGATAAATTTGGGGGGTAATAAGTCAGGATTTAGTTTGGTGAGGTACCTCCCATTTCCTAGATACATATAAATTAAAGAAAGATAGATTAAAATTTGGTTGTTTATACCTTACATATTAGTCATTTTTATAAGACTGGAAAGTAGTGTTGTTGCAAGTCGAGTCAAGCGGTTTGTAGGGGGGACCCGAATTGGCCGTAGGCGATTTCGGGAAAAATTTGGGCGAGACCTGCAAAACACTTATTTTTCGGTCGAAAGTACAAGGTTTTTTTCAACCGAAACTATTTAAAAAAAAAAAAAATAATAAAATTTTTCACAATATATATATATATATATATATATATATATATATATATATATATATATATATATATATATATATATATATATATATATATATATATATATATTTTAAAAAAGGGTTACTTAATGGTAGGGTTTTTAATTTTTTAAGGAGGTTCCGGATCGATTTTAAGTCGAAAAAAATTTATATAAACCGGGCCCCCAAAACTTATTATTAAATATTTCCGGGGGGGGGGGTTTAAATTTTTTTCTTTTTCCCTTTCCCCTTAAAACCAAATGACCGGGGGGGACGGGGGGGGTTTGGGGTTTTCCCGGGTAAATTTAAATTCGTCCACGTTTTTTTTGTTGTTTTTAGAGGGCGCCGTTACCCTTTCACTTTGTTTTTGAGGTCGTAACTTTTTTTTTTTTGAAATTTTCCCGATTAAAAAATGGGGGTTCTTAAAATTCCCCCTGCATCAAAAAAATATACTTTTTTTAATGTCTAGGGGGAGCCGTTCTCGAGATAAACACATTTTAAAGGATCCCAAAATTTTTTTTAAAAAAATTTTCCAATTTTTAAACCTTTTATAGTGGTAAATTTTAACACGGTGACTTTGGGGGCAAAACCCAAATTTTTCCCAACCCCCCCAAAACACCCTCAAAAGTCACTGGGGGGAATTGGGGCCTTTGAGGGTGATTTTAAGGGGGGGTTGGGGGCCTTTGGCTTTTTTTCCCCCAAAGACCTTTGATCATCGGGGTTTAAAATTATCACTATGCAAAGTTTGAAAGCAATTTTGGCCAAAATTAGTTTCCATAAAAAAAATTTGGGGGCTCGAGAACCGCTGCTCCTAGAGACTTAAATAAAGTATACTTTTTTTTTGCAGATGGGGGTTTTAAATAACTTATTCTTTAATAAACAGGTCAATATTCTAAGTTTAAAAAAAAGTTACGACATCTAAAACAAGTGAGGAGGCCGTAGCTGGCGCCCTTTTTCTAGCAACCTGAAAAAAAGTGGACGAATTTAAATTTTCGCTTCAGAAAACCCCAGATCCCAAATTTTGTACCGCTAGGTCATTTGGTTAAAGAATAATTAAGAAAAACGAAAGCAAAATTAAAAAATTTTTAAACCCTGTATCTTAATAACTAAGCATTTTAGGGCCCACGTTTATATGAACCTCCTTTTAAAATTTTGACATACCATTAAGTAACACCCTTTATATATATATATATATATATATATATATATATATATATATATATATATATATATATATATATATATATATATATATATACATATAGACACCCACAGAATGGTAGTACTTAGGGGAAAACCTTTTTGGGCTGTACAAAGATAAAAAAAACCCCTGGTTCGTTTCCGTAACAACCATGCATAAAAATGGCTATGTACCAAATAGCA
>JAHBCN010022198.1:0-13558 GCA_019359885.1 Listronotus oregonensis
TTTTTTTGGGAGGAACCTCACCAGGTCCCTCCACCTTCGAAGAGCCTCAGGCTGGACCGTAAAAAGTAAACGGCCCATTTAAGTTTTTATAAATATTTGGAATATAATTATTACTATACAATTTTTAAATTTAATTTTCACTTAGTATTATGCGATTTTTTAATAAAAAAATACCAGTTTTCCTTTTACCTACACAATCAAATAAATATGCGCAGAAACCCCGGAGTTCATGGTGAAAAAGTAACTTTTCGAGATGACCAGAATTTCAATATTTAAAGCACTTTAATCCAAATGGTTTTCAGAGAACAAAACCGTAGAAATGAAATTTGTAGGAAAATATTTTCCCCTTTATTTTGCATATAAAGGTTTTTCAAAAAACCAATAGTTTCTGAGTAATAAGAAAAAAACGTAAAAAACATACATTTTAATTTTTTTTTTTTTTTTTTATAAAAATATAAAAATATATTTATTCTACATATTTAGCTATGATTTTAATTTACATTTTCAAGGTCTTTTTCTATGATTTTTGATTTCTTTAGAATAAGGGGTGGTTTTTACCCCCTAAAAATAAAAAGCACACCTTAAGCATATAGAAACTTTGATTTAAAGGGTGAAGGCAACTTAATTCCAAATTTTCATAAAAATTGAAACTGTACAAAAAAATCCGGAGGTCAAACACCTTTTTTCTCCCCATCCATTGTACTAATATGACAATATGTTAATTTTTTTATTAAATCGTAATAAGGGTTGATTTTCAAAGGCTAAAATATATTAAATAATGTTTCGAATAATTAAATACTTATTTTTTAATTTATATAAGTCTCATTTTATGTGACCTAAGCTTTATTATGAAAATTTTAAAGATTTTTGCAATAAGGGGTACTTTTACCCCTAAAAAATAAAAAGCTACCTTCAGCATAATGGAGATTTTCGAGAGGAGGGTAAGTTGAGCTAAATAAAACACTTATGTACCAAAAAACCCCTTTATGGTAAAACCCTTTTGGTAAATGTCCCTTTTAACACACATTAAGAACATCGAGCTCCTCAATGGGCGTTGGCTCCGGTTTTTTGCCCCCTGCCCATGATAATCGTAGCACATCATGTGGATGAAGTCTACGTATACGGAGAGGCCTTCCACGTCGTAGGCGATGTCGATTGTGTCTTTTCCTGCACCAAAGGCTGCGGTAAGCAGAAGGTTGTGTTTTCTAAAGGCAGCTTTGAGTTCCTGAAAGAAATATTCATCGAAATAATACAGTGGAACCAAGAAAGTTATCTGAAATTTTCATTACTCCTTCTAATAATTTTTGAATCACGTTACTTAGTATTTTAAATAATGTGGATGTATAGTAAATACGAAGTCAATCCGAACAGCTAAATAAAAGACTCACAAACCGGGACTGCTCAATTCACCAAAAAATCCCCAATAAAAATGACCCAACTGGACCCAACTTTATGATGGTTATAATATTTTCTCGCTTGCACAGCCGCTTCTAGTCGGTCAAATAATGTTTTATGGACACAAAAATGAAAGAATATCAAAAAATGTCTGGCCCGCTGTAGGCACCTGCATTTGCATTGTCGGCTAAATTTATCAGTGCTGTGCTTGTGAGGATTTGTCGATCAAAATATAAGGAATTGAAATTGGTTTATTCTTCGTTCTTTTGAATTTTAGCGAGTGTCTAAGAGTGTCGTATTTACAGAAACTTATTTTAAATATTTACACTTGCTTAAAAAGTGAAAATCGTGGGGCATCATAAAACGAAATTTTAAAAACGATTTGTGAGCTCACTAAACCTGCTCGTACTACAATTTACACAGTTATTAAAGAAGGAGATACCATCGACCATTCCGTAAAGCGAAAAAGAGCTAACCAGAAGCTTTAAAACGTTGATAATAGCGACAAAGAAGTTATACGCCGAATAGTTTATCAATTTTACGAAGAAAACAAAGTCCCAACATTAGAAATGATTCATGATAAGTTTCGGGATTATCCAGATTATGAATATAAACTTTGGACACCTTGCGTAATATTTTGTAGATTCGGCTTCAAGTACAAAAAAAATTAAACCAAAGGTGGTTATAATGGAATCGTCTCGTATCGTAGCATGGCGACAAGAATATTTACGTAAAATTAAGGAATATCGCCGATCAGTGTACCTCGACGAAACTTGGTTGACAAACATGATCTTGTTAAATATGGTTGGGTGGATAATAGTAATATGTACACCAAAAAGGGTCCTGTTCTCGCGGAAAACAGTAATTATATTACACGCGGCAGCAATAAAGGTTTTGTTTCTAACGCTTTATTATTGTCAGCTAAAAATATAAAGAATTCATCGGCTGACTACCATGAAGATATGACCGCCAGTCTATTCGAAAAGTGGTTTATTGAACAGTTGCCCCGAATCTGTCTCCCCAAAATTTGTCATTGTTATGGACAATGCGTCTTATCATTCACGTTTAGACAACAAAGTTCCCAATAGCAACACAAAGAAGGATGATATTCTTAAATTTATGGAAAGTAAAAACATGGAAATTCCACAAAAAATTTAAAAAAGGGGGTTTTTGGAAGCTATAAAAAAGAGAACTTTTAAAAAAAGGAATTTTTATCGACAAATTATGCAAAAAATGGTCATACTATTTTACGTCTTCCCCCTTATTGCTGCGTAATTAATCCCATCGAGATGATTTGGGCTGCAGTCAAGGACAAACTAAGGAAATATAATTAATCCTCAACTAACAGTGCTTTGGTACTAGAAAATATAAGGGCAGTTGTTAATGAAGTAAATGAGAGTGGTATATGGATGAAATGTGTTCAGCATGTCATGTATTTTACCGGCCATTGACCCCATTATTATAAAACCAAATTCTGATTCAAGCTCTGAAAATTCGGATAGTGAATTTTGACTTTTCATCAATTATAGGAAATAAAATAAAATAATAAACGGGTGAGTGTTTTCTTATATATTTCTTATATTATATAATACCTACTAATTAAAAAAAATGAGTCCGCGTAACTATAAATAATGAGAATAAATTTTCATAATTTTATGTTAAATGCTGCACGCCCATGTCTTATAAAGAAAATGCCGCCTCTAACCGGCGTTTCAGTTTTTATGCTGAGAAAGTGTTTTTTTTTGTAAGCCCCTGGATTGAAAGTGAATCTTTTATTTGTATTTTTTTCGTCAATTTAACAGCAATTTACATGCAGCTCTCTTCACCACATGATGGTCAACAATAGGCCTTTTAAGAGTGTGCTCAGCGCAAGCGTGCTGTGGCTAGGCAACAAGCATTATTACTTCTAATATCAGTGCACTTAAATGAAAAATTAATTGATGGTGCTTCATTAGTGCATCCTACCGTAGAAGCTCACAATGTTGTTCAGCTACGACCATGGTTGAAGTGCCATGATCGTTTTCAAGGAGGAAATAAAGTCAAACTAGTTGAGAACTTAAAATAATAATAATTTAGAAGTCAAGTAGAACTGTATTCTACTTGTCATGGTAATAAGTAAAAATAATTACAAAAAAATAAAATAAATCTTATTTCTATGTTTTTGCGACTTTTACCTAAGACAAAATGTATTATTATTATAATTATTATAATCCATTAAATATATTACCTTATCACTAGTTTTTTTACACATTTAATGAGGTCTGAATATTCGCTTGTTGGACCACATTCTCTTTTAAAATGAAATGAACAAATATATGTGTCTTTATTAACATTATTAATACCTTGGAATCGACCATCATCTCGTCCACACCGCTTTACCCACAAATTGCACTTTTGGGACAAATTTTTAAGAGCTTTTCCTAACTTATTTTAATGAATTTTTTTGCTGGCTTTGGAAAAATTATAAAATAATATAAATACCTCTAAAAGGATTTACTGCACGCAGGGCCGTATCTAGGTATGGCCGCGCCCTTGGCGGGGCTTAACATTTGCGCCCCTCTCCACACACCAGGGGATTTGGGAAGTATGGAATACCCCCCACCAAAAACGACAATTCCGGGGGTTATTCTCCGAAAATTTTACAAAATTAAAGTGAGAAGTTGTGAGTTTAAAGTTTTTTGGACCAAGAATTTCGTTTCTTTAAAATACCAGTTTTGTGGTGTAATTTCAATTTGTCAAATTCTATATTTTCTTTATATAAAAATATTAGCCTACTATTTGAAAGAGACATGATTTACATAAAACAACTGTTTGTATCTGACTGAAAGAAGTGGAATGTAAACTAACTTTACATCCTTATTTACGGATAATTAAACTTAGAATAAATTTTCATAACAATAAAGTCGTAGATAAAAATACTGTGCATAGAAGGCCTACTTAAACGTAACATTTAAACTTTAATACTTTAATTAATAAGTAAAAAAAAAAAAAGAACTAGAGCTGCCCCAATTTAAAAAAAATAACAATTTATCCGCAGCTTAAATATTACAAAAAATTCAAAGAGTTACATTCTCGCTGTAGGTATAAGAATAAATTAATATTTTATTATTATAATTTATACATTTTTTCAGTCTTAATATATTAAAAATAACACAGGTCCACAAAAAAATGGTGTGTGCTGGACTAAGATTTTCTGGCGTCTTTTTTTCCGCTGAACATAAATCTGAAGTTAAAATTATGGGGCAAACAGCAAAAAAAAAAAACGAAAAAAAAGGCATGTATTTATATTAACATTTTTTTTTTTTAAAACGTCAATATCTCAAAAACTATAAAAGATACACGAAACATTATATGATGTAAACCATGTATCTTTACAAGACCTTTATTTTTAGTTATATAAACTTTTTGTCTAAATGCAATATTTTTCGAGTTATAATCAAAAAACCGGATTCTCGGGATTTTTTTAAGGTATAAATAGCCTGGAATTTTTTTAGATTTTAGATTTTGTCTGCAAATTTTGAGTGATTTGAGATTCAATTAAATAAAATAAATGATTTATAATTAAAAAAAAAACAAAAATCACAATAATAAAAAATATATTTTTTCCCTACTTTGGACCGAAATTTGTTGTCAAAATTACATTTTGGTTTGTATCTCCTTTCTCATTTATTTTATCAAAAATGTTTACATAACTTTTTATATAGATAATTTGAAAAGCTCGATTTTTTGTTTATAATTTTTTTTGTATCTCTTATAGTTTATATAGTAGTAGTCCAAAGAATCCGTGGTAGCAGGTTTCTGCCTGTATATGTACCGTATCGGTTTTTTGGCTTTTTCTCAATTTTTTGCTGTTTTACCCCCAACTTTAACTTCAGATTCAGCGGAAAAAAATACACCAGAAAAATCTAGTCCGACACCCAGCTCACACCACTTTTTTTGTGGACCTGTGTAATTAAATTAAGTATTTAAATTAAAAATTTGTTATAACATTGTTTTGTTGTTATTTTGTCAATAAAAAATAATAATAACACTAGTTTACAGTCATTTTGCGACTGTGATGTCAGAGGGTGTTTCTTGGTAATTTTGAGTTGCTAAAACCGAAAAGGATAATAAAAATTTCCTAACACGGAAGATTTTTGAGTTATGATTTTTGTGGAAAAAATGATTAAAATCAATTTATACTAAATTACACCATGTGTCAAATAAATTTTTGTCCATATTAAAAAAATATAATTAGGTGTAAGTGTTTAAAATGCAAAAACCGAAAAACTTTACTTCTTAAAACTTGTAGTACTGAGTCCAGTAGTCCAAAAAAATCGATTTAAAATACAAATTTGCATACGCCCAAGCTATTTTTTATTGCTTCCTATTTTCAGAATCCTTCTTCTCATTTAAATTAAATGGCTACGCTACTGATTTTTTGCAGAAGGTTGTAACTGCGCGTTGGTGGGGGTGATGTTGCATTTTGTCTTAACCTTGGTCCCGGGGCGTCGCTGGATCAGTTGAAATTACGGTAGGCGAAAGAGCGAGTGTTTTTCGGTTTGAGCTTTTAAGTAAACTGTACGAAAATGTCTAAGGTACAGAAACGCGGCTGTGTTCAATCCGCGGACAGTTTTTGCTATGTGTGTGGCCAGTTTATCACTAAATCACAAAAAAGACCAATTAAAAAATGACAAAAATAGTTACCACAAATATTTTGGATGTGTTGTTGGCGATCAAGATCGGGAGTGGGCTCCTCCGTCTGTTGTCAAACTTGTACCGCAAACCTAAGTAACTGGTTAAATGGTAAACGATTTTCTATGCCCTTTGCAGTTCCAATGATTTGGCGAGAACCAACAAATCATTTTAACGACTGTTACTTTTGCATGACAAAGTGTCCGGTTTTTTAAGAAAAAACAAGCATAATATTGAATATCCAGACATTGCTTCAGCAACAAGACCTGTTCCTCACGGCGAAGGCTTACCAGTTCCACTCCTCCAGCAAATTGGGAAGGAGATTTGGAAATTTATGATGAAGAAGAAATAATGAACAATGCAGAAAAATCGCCTACCTATTTTCCCGAAAGTAACAAAGAAAAAAGACCTCATTTAATCGAACAAGCTGAATTAAATGGCCTAGTAAGATACCTTCACTTGTCCAAAGATCATGCTGAGCTATTGGGTTCAAGATTACAACAATGGAATTTACTGGCAAATGGAACCAAAGAAATTTTTCGAACCCAAAAGGAGCTATCCTCGTTTTTCACCATGCAAGATAAAATATTGTTTGTGTTAATCCAAATGGTGTTATGGAAAAGTTGGGCTTTGCACATAATCCAGACGAATGGCGCTTATTTATAGACTCTTCAAAAGTAAGTTTAAAAGCAGTTTTGCTTCATAATGGCAACAAAAGGCCGTCTATTCCTCTTGCGCATGCAGTTGACATGAAAAAACGTACGAAAGATTCTTCATTCTAAATGCAATAAACTATGAGGCTTATAAGTGGCAAATATGTGGTGACCTAAAAGTCATAGGATTGTTACTAGGACTTCAGGGTGGATTTACTAAGTTTTGTTGTTTTCTGTGTCTTTGGGACAGTAGAGCAACACCAAGCCATTATAAATAAAAGAATGGCCTCAGAGAGATCAATTTATTCAAGGCCAAGCTAACGTGAAGAATATACCCCTGTTGATCCAAAAAAGTTTTTTACCACCATTACATATCAAGCTTGGATTGATGAAAAATTTTGTAAAAGCATTAGATAAAGACGGAAACATTTAAATACCTTAAACAAATGTTTCCTAAACTAAGCGAAGCTAAGCTGAAAGAAGGGATATTTGTTGGACCTCAAATTAGAAAAATACTAAAGGATGAGAAATTTGATCAAACATTAAGCAATGTTGAATTGGCTGCGTGAAACTCATTTAAAAGAATTGTTTCTGAGTTTTAGGAAACAGAAAAGTAGAAACCTACGAAAAACTTGTAAAATAATTACCTGAGAACTATCGCAAAATGGGCTGTCCATGTCTCTCAAAATTCATTTTTTACACTCGCATTTAAATTTCTTTCCAGAAAATTTGGGTGCAGTGAGCGACGAGCAAGGAGAAAGGTTTCACCAGGACATCCTAACAATGGAGAAAGAATGAAGGCAGATGGGATTCCACAATGATGGGAGATTACTGTTGGTCTCTTATGAGGGAAAGCGATCAGGAGTACAAGCGAAAGTCAACATTTTGAAAAAACTCTACAAAAGATTTAGTATAAATGTATTTTAAGTCCACTGTTGTAAATTAAACCTGTTATTCTTCCGACATTTTTATTTAAAATTTAGTATCAATTACATGATAATTTAAAAAAATTAAAGTAACCAATGTATTCTGTAACTCAAAATCTGTACGTGATGGAATTTTTTTGAACTTAGATTCGTAATCAGGATACCTCAAATATCGCCATAGACCTCCTAGCACATCAGTGGCATTTTTTTCCTTCAAATTTGTTGAGTAGTGTAATATGACTGCAGTACTGACAACTGATTTTTTCATGACCGATTTTGCGCCCCCCAAGTAGCTGCGCCCTTGGCGGGCGCCCATTTCGCCACCGCCTAAATACGGCCCTGGCTGCACGTATCATTGTGGCATACTCCATAACAACGTTTTTTTAGCCCCTTTTCTTATAGATAATGGTATACAGGGTGTCCCAAAAGTAATGGGACACAGAGCAACAGCAGATTTCTTAGGTCGAAATAATGCAATTTGCGTAAACTTGCCTTATCCGAAAGTTGATAATAACAAAGATACAGGGTGTTAAACTTTTAATTTTTCTTTCGTTTTTTTTTTAATAATTCTTTAGCCAAATGACCTAGCGCTACAAACGTTTTGATCTGGGGGTTTTCTGAGGCGAGAAATTTAAATTCGTACACGCTTTTAATGTTGCTACTAGAGGGCGCCAGCTACGGCCTGTCTCACTTTTTTAGATGTCGTAACTTTTTTTAAGCTTAGAATATTGACCTGTTTATTAAAAAATAAGTTACTATAAATCCATCTGTATTAAAAATGTATACTTTATTAAAGTCTCTACGAGCAGCCTTTCTCGAGGTAAACGCACTTTAAAGATCTTGTAATTTTTTTTAGGGAAAATGAATTTTGGCCAATTGTTTTCAAACTTTGCATAGTGATAGTTCTTAACATGCTGATCAAAAGTCTTTCAGGGCACAAAACCCGAAAACGCCTCCAACCCCCCCAAAATCACCCTCAAAGGTCACTGGGGATTTGGAAATATCAAAAAAAAAACAACTGAACGAAAATTAACCAAAACTAACAACTTTAGTGCGTTCTGGTTAGTTTTGGTTAGTTGTGGTTAGTTTTAGTTAGTGCGCGTTCAGTTTTTTTTTAATATTTGACATTCACCGGTGAATATCGACATTTACCAATTTCGGACTTTCACGGTAACATATACATGATAGACATTATGGATTCCGTCACAGAAGATCCACAATTGATCTTCTTTCCTTTGTTTCACACAACTGGAACAAGTCTCTTGCGTTTCTCAGTGAATCCCAGATCGTTGCTTTTGACATATCCAAAGCTTTCGATCAGGTCTGGCATGATGGGCTTCTTAACAAACTTCCTTTTTACGGTCCTCCACCTAAGTTTTGCACGTGGTTCTACACTAATCGACGTATATCAGTTACTGTAGCTGTAACTGGTAATTCTTCCAGCTTCTACCAAATTAATGCTGGGGTGCCCCAGGGCTTAGTGCTGACACCCACTCTGTTTCTTCTACACATTAACGATCTTCTCTCTTCCACAATCAATCCCATTCATGGTTTTGATGACGATAGTACCCTTCACTCTAGTATTCAATTTCTTAAGCCACCATGTAATTTTGATTTGGAAAACAAGCGCAGGTCAATGCAGAAATCTCTTTCACAAGACCTCAAACTTATCTTGGATTGGGGCCCAAAAAAATATTGTTTAGTTTAATGCCTCGAAAACACAGTCATGTTTGCGTCGAAAAAAAAGTCTGCCAATGCTCTCCGTTACATATGAGCGGCCAAGTTCTACAGAACAAAGAGTCGTTTAGTCTTGTCGGCGTTACTTTTGAGAATAACCTCAATTGGCACAAACACATTACATCCATACCCGGCAGCTTTAAAAAAGCGGAATTTTTTTGAGCCACAAAGTATTTTTTTTTTTAATTTTGTATACTCTGTATGTATCCCAAAAAGACCCTCTTAGAATATTGTTCTCATGTCTGGGGAATGGCGTCCCCCACAACACTTAGCATTCTGGACTTCATTCAAAAAGGCCGTTCGTCTTTTAAAAAAACCACGCTCCAGAAAGGTTCCCCCTTCTTGCTCACCGTCAAGCTGTAGGGGATCTGTCGCTCTTCCATAGGTATTTTCACAGCTTCTGCTGAAGGAGTTGGCCGGTATAATTCCTTCTCTGGCAGCTCCCAAAGAATAACACGTAGTGCAACTTCTATGCATCCTTTTACAGTTCAGTTAGAGGGCCCCAACTTCCAGTTTTCTTCTTCCTTCAACCCTAGAGTGACAAGACTATGGAACCTGCCCCCCGCAGAATTTTTTCCCTTTCCCCCAATCCCAAAAATTTAAGTCCCGTGTGAAAAAACCCCCCTCTCACCACACTTAAGACACCCACGGTACGTTGTATTGGCATCAGCCTTCGTGGAAAAGAAAATTGCACAATTATTTGAATTGAACTTTTATAAAAAATAATTATTATTACTTGTTTTTTTATTTCTTTTATAAACATATGCTCTGATAATACATTTGTACAGGGTTTTGGGGGCGGCCATATCTCATAAAACATTGGTCGTATAGATTTGAAAAAAAAATCATTAGAAAAGTTGCCAAAAAATTGCTGGGGAAAATTTATTCGAGTTTGGGGCCCCTGGGGGAAAACCAAACCAAAAAAAATGGGATAATTATAGAATTTTTTTTAATGAAAGTTTCGATGATATCATTTTTATTTACTGACCATTTCCTCATTTTTTTTTTTAAAAAAATTTTTTTTCTATCTAAAGGGGGGGGAAGTTCAATTTTTTTTAAAAAAAATTTTTCCCTTTTTTTTTTTAGCAAACTCAGGCTCATATGAAAGTGTGAAAAAACATGATTTGCACTATGTTATTTGGTTTTGAATTTTTGACTTTTGCTGTTGCCGCTAGATGGCGTTAACTGAAATGCTAACAAATTTTTGAGATATAAATTTTAATCCAAAACCGTTTGTCGAACGAAAAAAAGTAAGGAGCTTCTTTTTGTTAGCAATTAGTAAGAGATTACAAAACTGATTTTTATTTTAATAAAAAACAGTGGCGTGCCATTTTTTAATGTAATAAAATTATATTTTGGTCAATATCAACGGTTCAAAAAAAGGTAGTAAATAAATTCTTTTCATTAAATTATAGAAAAATTTATCCTCTTTTAAAATATATAAAAATTAATATACCATTACATTTGGCGACAGCAAAAGTCAAAAATTCAAAACCAAATAAGCGTTTTATAAAAAATTATGCTCTTTCATATGAGCCTAAGTTTGCTAAAATCGGTAAAAGAAACGGGGAAATCTTGGTTTGTTTAAAAAAACAATTGAACTTCCCCCCCCCCTTTTTTTAATAGATAGAACAAAACGTTTAAAACAAAAAATGTAGGAAAATGGTCGAAATATGAAAATGATATAATTGATATACTTTATTGACAAAAAATTTATAAAAATCCCATTTTTCTACTTGGTTTTTGTTACGCCCCTAGCGGACGTTTGAAAATCAAAATAATTTCCAGCAATTTCTCTTGGCGAGTTTTATTCTGATTTTTTTTTTTAAATCTATACGACCAATATCTTATGAGATGGCCGCTCGCTACCCTTAACTGATCACCCGATATAAAGTGCCCGAAAATCACGATGGAAGTTGGAGCATGCGCACAAAAATTTTAAATATTACATTACTACATACCTTATAAAATCAACAGCACTTGCTACAAACTTGCTTCTCTTGGGGATCCGCTGCTGCGGAGTAGTTAGCCGATCCCTTTCCACCCCCTATAGGGGGGCCCCTTTCGAGGGGGGGGATCTTTTGGGGGGAGTTCCGTTGAATCCTCCTTTTCCATAGTTGTCTTAAGATCTTGCCACGGATCTGGAAATGAATATATTTTATTGTTTACTATGCAACAGAGCTGAGGGGGGCCCGGGGAAATTATTCCTTTTATCGGATCAGAACCCCGGTATTTAGTTTTTATACCTACAAATGGTAACTACAATACAAATGATACTACAAATACAGATGATAAATTGGGGGGAAAAGTTTTAGCACGGGCCTGACCGCGAATATAATAAAATTTTTTTTTTTAAAAAGATGGTCTGTCTCAAAGTATCCCGTGTTAGCTCTTGCCTTCATTTATGGATTATATCCGACAGCAATAAAACGGGGATGTAGGTATTAAAGGACAAACATTAGGGGGGGACTTTAATAATATAAAGATTTATAATTCATTGTTTATTTAGAAAAATATAATTTTAAAATTTTCATTAAAAAAATTAAATATATGCAAAGTTTATTTATTTATTTTTTACAGTAAATCACTACGGGGGTAAACCCTAAATGGTACAAAAAATTAATAAAAAAAAGGAAAAAAAAACAAAACATAAAAAACTTAAAAAAACATACAAAAAAAATAAAAAACAATACTAGTAACATACAATGTTATTAATAAATACTGTTTAAAGGGGTTTTAAAAAATTTTCTTAAATCAACGTCGCCAAACCTTAGCCATCTCTTAAAAAATCAGCCAATGTTAAAAATTACAGTTGTGATAAAATAAGTTAAAATTTTTAAAATGCGGTCAATAAACGTGTTTTGACCATAATTGGTCCAATGTCCTTTCACGAAGAAGAGGGAGGGGGACGAGTTCGACGCCTGGGAACCAAAAATCCACCATACTCAGCAGATCACTACAGTGAATCATCCCATTAACCAGTTTATAAAGAAACAAGAGGGGCTTGTTACGTCTATTCTCCAGCGTCTGCATACCCACAGAAGCAATCTAGTTTCATAGCAGACGTCTTGATACGGAAAACGATGTTTAAATAACAAAAAATTTTGAATTTATGTTGTATTTTCAATCCTATCGATATGGCAAACATAAGGGGGTGCCAGATAACTGAGCAATATTCGAGTACACTTTTCCCCAAACAGTTATACAGTGACAAAATGGCCTTCGTGCAGGTGAAGTGTCGGGAATTTCTCTTGATTAACCCCCAAAATTCTAAATGCTCTGCATACGATTGTGTCGATATGAAGGTTAAACGATAAGCCTTCGTCAAAAATTACACCCAAGTCATTCACTGTGGAAGAAGTTTTCAGGTTGAGTCACCAATTTTATAGACATTATGGGTGGGTGCAAGAGATCTGGGGGAAAAGGATAGTAGTACATTTCGCAATATTAAGGAAGAGAATTCGCTTCACACCATTTTATAAATCGATTTAAATCGGTTGTAAAGCGTAACTATCGGCAGTGTCGGAGGTGAAGAATTTCAAATCATCTGCAAATAACAAGCAGTTTATTTGTAAACAAAATGACATCGTTAATGAACAACAAAAACAGTACAGGACCGATGTGGGAGCCCTGTGGTACCCCCCGACCATGTCTCGGTATCGAGTTTAGCACAACAACACGTTGATAAGGTGATCTTGGAACCGAGCCATTTTAATAACTCCCCGAAATACCGATATCAGAAAGTTTTAATAAATTTATAACTGCATTATCTATACATAATTACATTTTTAAACTAAATATCCAAAAATAATTCTGTTTACTATCAGAGTCATCATTCGGATTAATTACAATAGGATTTATGTTGTTTTGGATAGAAAAATAAAAATCCTCAATTTTTATAATGTGCTGTAGTGAATTTTTCCAGATCTCAACTGGTATGTTCGTAATTACATTTTTTTTTTAAATTTATAACACTGGGACTTAAAGTAGGCGTACCATTTTCTGCTCTGATCTTTGATTTTACTTGGTTCCCTAATGCTCTATGGGGTTAAACATACAGTGATACGGAGGTAGCCGTAAGACAGTATGCCCAGCCTGTTTAGCCCCAAAATTTCACATACATATTGTTTTTTAATTGCATATGAATTTAGGACTTCCAAAAGATGCGTTTTT
>JAHBCN010022199.1:0-13521 GCA_019359885.1 Listronotus oregonensis
ACCACACTTCAGCCACCCACGGGGCGTTCATACTAGGCCTCAGCCTTCGCGGGCTGTTCCAAGATAAAAAAATAATTAAAGTCCCCAAACTTTTACTTGCTCATACAATTTTATAAACGTCGTAATATAGGTGGGTATTATTAAAAAAAAAAAAGGTGTTAATAATTCAATATCGTGTGTTTAAAAATAGAGTAAGTACTCATAATTATAACAAATTAGCAATCATCAGTATTTTCTACATTTTAATTTTTTTCTCATTTTTTAAAATATTTACTGTAGTAGATACCATTGAAAAGGTACGCCATCGTCGTGTTGTCGCTTTAATTTTTAATTTCAATACTTAATTGAATTACATTTATATTTCTGAAATATAAATTTTGTTCGTCGGTATAAAAGCAGTTTTTCGTTTCCACCTCAATTCTACGCCACTGTCCGGCATAAAATCCAACATGGCCGAAGTGGACCCTTCTTGACGTCACACAAGAGTTTTTCAATATGGCGGATGTCATAACCCCCTTAAGATTAATAAAATCTGATCTAGACATTTACTTTGGTATGATCTATGGGTGGACTTAGGCCCATTAACTAGGAAGAAGCAAAAAAGGCGACGCATATTGCTTTTTCTGAAAATATAGGTTAACATTATTCCAAGTTGGTATTAAATTCAAGGGAAAATTTATATAAAAAGAACCGATTAATGATAATGATATGAAAAAATAAATTTAAAGAGTCACGACTATATTTTTTATATTTAAAATAGACTATTTAAAAAAGTATTTAATTTAGTGTGCAGTTATCTTAAACTCTAAAACACATGGATTTTTTGTAGGCATCTTGAAAATTTAAAGAATGAGCTCTGCTTAACAACTTATTTCTGCCTTATAGTCTAAAAGGATACCTCATAACTCTTCAAGGAATGGTAAATTTTGTGTGCCCAGCGCGAAGCTTTAATGTATTAAAAGCAGTTATACCAAAAAAAAAAAAAAGAAAAAACTAAAACTATTGTTTTTATTCGTTTATAGTAGATTTTAGCTTAGCTCTAAAACATGCTGCTATTATTTGAAATATGGTGTAAATATGTATAAGGGTAGGCACCTAATAAAAATTAGTTTTCCTATATTTTATAGTCTAAATGTTTTTCCAATGTCCTCTATTAAAACAACTTTTATTTTCAGCAACTCTCTGGAGGGGAGTACCTAGCCAATTTTGAGGGGACTTAGGGCCCGTTTAAAATGTCTATATTCCGAAAAACAGTAAGATATTTTCAACTGATTTTTTTGTAGTAGCATTTCAAGATGTTTGTATTGGTGTTGATGTAAAACGCAGATCGAGTGAAACTGTAGATTAAGCAATAACCTTGTTCGAAAAATACATTTTATTTTAGCACAGACATATCATAAAAAAGATTTGTGTTGCTTAAAAACAAGATTACTTAAAACATCGCATATTGTACCTATTTTTTTATACTTAGATGCATATTATTTAATCAAATTTTGAAGATCTAATTAAATATCTTGTGTTATGAACAATAATACAAGAGCTGAAAACTTAAGTAAAGGTAGCCTCTAAGCACAGTTAGTAAAATTAAAGTAGTTTAAGGTCATTTAATTTGGGGAGGGCAATATTTTGATTGGAGGGTGCTAAGTTTTCTTTAACCCATCGCTAATTCTCTTGTTTTTTTTTTTTAACTGGTCGGCCAAGACTTTCCATCTGGTTCTTTTTTATTTATTATCTTAACTTTTTACAATTTATTACATTGAAAACATTTTATCCAGTCTTCTTCAGATTTTGCATATAAATCTTTATCTACATCCTTGACAACTCACCTCCTTATTTTCATTTTTGTTTCGGATAAAAAATAAAAAATGTACCTAACATGGTAATAAAACAATAATAATATATGATATCTGATTTTTTGAATAGACATGTTTCCAATTTTTACCAAAAAAAGTATTCATTATACATTAAAAATCAATCTCTTTTTCTTAAATCTTGATAACTACTGACATTTGTTGATTTAAATAAGTAAATCTGATTAAAAAAAGGGTTTTAAATCTACTCTATCTTACCTAAAAATCTCTGTCAGCATCAATTTCCTCTGATACCAATCTGAAAGGGATGCTATAAATGATCGTGTTAAGCATCATAGTAATTTGAATTTACGATTTTTCCTTTTTAGGTAGACAAGATGAACATTAATGGTGAGTAACGAACTGATTTCGTTTTTATCATGTAACGAAAGATGAATTTTAAAAGGATTTCAAAATACTTTATATGTAAAGTACAGAAATAATGTAGTCAAAATTTATAAAAACAAATTAAGTTGCTTAAGAAACTTAAAATATCGTCTTGTTTATGTTTTGTTTGAATATGAAAAAAGTATATTTATTTTTTTTTGTGCATAAAAGAAGTATTATTTATGTACTTACTTATAAAGAGAAAACGATTATACATCTATGTGTTAAATAAATACAGTAATCGGCAAAAAATACCCATCGTAAGAACAAAAACTTTTTTACTTCCTTAGAAAAAGTTAATTACACCAAAAGTTGGTGCATGCAAAAAAACATAACTATAATGTGGGGTATAATATTAGAGACACCCAAATATATAAAATTATTGCCTGGGATAATAAGAATTTTTAAAAATAAACACTTATATTTCAACATAAATTAGGCAATTAGGAAATAAAGTCTTTTCTGGGTAAAGTATGGTTACTAAGAAAATTGAACGCTCGAAGCCTTTGTAAACTATCAAAAAGATAAGAAAAAACAAAAACCACATGGTTTTGTCAATAAAATTGAAATTCATAAAATGTATTAAATAGATGTGCCTAAGTTGTTCTTTAAAAATTTTATTTATAAATGTTAATTTTTTTAATTTTAAAATTTTCTGTACCACATTTTCGCATTTGTTACGCTTCGTGTACCGGGTGTCCAAATAAGAAAGGACGCCAGCTGTATCTCAGAAAATGTTTATCGCACACCTTAATACCAGTTAAAAGTAGCTGTTTCTTTTTGACTAGTTATTATTACCTATAACCATTAGAAAAAAATGATAATGTGTAAAACAATCATTAAAATGACTTCAAAGCATTTGACTCATTGATTTATTTGTTATTTAAGTGAGGGTATTAAAAAGAAAGGACCAGTAAAGCCACTGGTAACGTTTAAAATTATAATCTGTAAGCCTTTTTAAGCTTAAAACAAATTATAAACTGCCCTCCTCACATATTTGGACACTCAATTCCATCAAGCTCCCCCTCTAGTATTCATCATTATATCGTCGTTGAAAATCCGTAAAGGCGTATCTCGTTTTTTATAACTTTACAGTAGAGCAATTATTAGAAAAGTGGTAACCTTAAGTGCAGCTTCAGTGAAAAACTATTAGACATAAATTATCCTTTTTTTACATTTATCTTTATCAATAATTGAAGAACTCTTTAGGCGATTGAAATTGTTGTTGATTGAATTTTTATTGTTATTATTCACCATTTGTTCAAGATACGCCTGTATGTGTTGCTATTAATAAATTATATCCCCTATATTAATGAGATACGCCCTGTTAAATAAAGATGTATATACTTTAAAATTTAAACTTAGGTACAAAATAATTAACAAAAAGTTATTTAAAAAAATATTTTGTTTTTTTTTTTAACTAGAAAACAGCTTGGATAGGGTAAATGAAAATATTTTAATATTTTTAACAACCTTTTTCAAATTAAAATCAAAGTGGTTATAACACCAAAACCCAAGAAGCAATTAAATAATAGTATGCTTAAGATTAGCCAAAATATCCAAAATTAACAATAGAAAAATAATATAGTATGAGTTACGAAAAATATACACTTAAAAACATTTTTCACATTATCTAACCAAAAAAAAATCCTATACTTTCTAAACTTGGTAACAAAAAAAAATCAAATAAACAAAAGCAGCTCTTTCTGAGCTGCATCAAAAAATACCCTAAGCCTTAAAAAAATTAAAATTATTTAATAAAAAAACGATAAAGATTTATAGAAGTGGGCGTGTTCCGGTAGCTTTATCACTGGCGTGTTATCTGAGTAGAGAGCCTTCAAATCATTATACTTTGCCAGTGATATTGGGCAAGGCCCTTTATTTAACTTATTGGGTTGTTTTTCCAGTAAAGAGGCACTTTAACGCTTTAAGGGCAGTGATCGATAATTTTGATCCAAGTGGCTCGTTTTAAAAAAATATATTATGCAAATAGTTCTTCTTGACCTCAATTTTACTATGTCCGTCCATTTAAATGTTTTTCTCCCTCATCGTTGATTCATGTAGAGCGGACTCCAAGGTTGTCACTAAAAGTTTTGTAGTCCAAGAAATCATTAAAACCCAAAAGGTATACTTTATAGGGTTTCGTTTGTCTTGCAAGTCGAAATACTGGTATAAGTTGAAATGGTACACACAACTCACCAGCCTTTTTAAGCGCTTATGAAATGGCACTATAAGCTAAGTCTCCTTTACTTAGTGGTGAAGAAGCAAAGGCTTATTTCTTGTACGTGCTCCAACTGCAAGATCATGTACAGAAGAGCTTCTGCTACGATAGAATTTCGGTTTTGTCCTCCACAGCCATCTGCGAATAAGTCAGCAGATCATACTTTTTTTGTCACCTTTTTAAAGCGTTTTCCACTTCCACTATCACACTTGTCTCATGCCATGTAGCAATCTCGAGAACTTATATTAAAGAAAGTTAACTTATAGACAGAAAACCTTCTTTTGTAGAAAATAGCACCGTCGTTTGAGACAGGCAAGTAAATTACCTGTCAAGGGTCAAAACACAAGCAAAGCAAGTTAGGATTATTTTAAACTGTAATCTTTAAAGAGTTTTTGATATTACGCACAGCGTTTTTGGATTTTGCATGTTCGTCAAAAATAACATCGTTAACTTTCTTTCCTTTGATCCTTCGTAAAATGTTTTGCTTTAACCACATTGGTCTCTTTTCGACCTGTGAAACAAGTTATTATTTTTTTACAATTTATTATTTTCCTTTGTAACTACATTAAAGGACATAACATGGGATTCTGGCTCTCGAACGATTTTTTTTTTAAATTTGAGTATGTTGTTTCTTAGATTAATAGAAACATTTTTTAAATGGAACATTTTTGTGCAGGCCTAAAGGGTGGTCTAAAAAAAATCACTGAGAAGTTGGAGCCTAACTGTTTATTAATTCCAATATAAGCGCATAAAAAGAAGCAATAATCATTCTTTCTGTAGACAGAGATTGTCCATCAAACTATTGCAATGTTTACCCTTCATACTTTTCTTCAAATCTTTTCAGACAGGAACCGACAGCAAAATTTGAGTCGCCTTTAATAAAACGGTATTGTTTTTGCTTGAATTGTTAAAAATAGGCGTAAGTCAAGATACGCCTATAGGTTAAAATATTTTCTCTTCATATTTGAGATAGGGCTAAATTATATAAATCCATATTAGCTAAACGGTTCCAGATTGAGTCACGCAGCTTCATCTCAACAAGGAGGACATACATATTTGTTTATTGGCGTATCTAACCCATTATTGCTATTTTCTGAGATACGCCTTTACGTTTTGAACACGGCGATATATTATACATACATATACAACATTATTAAGTGGTAATAAAGCAAATTATAATATAATATTTTACATATGCATCTAATTTAATGTCCTTACATTCAATAAGCCTATGTCACCAATGTTGGGATGGATGTAACTTCTTAGTAATTAGTATCTCATCTCTCATGAACCGATCAATAACCTTCTCCAGCGCTTTGGACAGGAAAGAGGTGAGACTGATCGGTCATATTGGTCATATAAGTTTTTCCCCGGTTTGGTTATGAAAACTACTGTTACTTTACGCCGTGCTGCTTGACTAAATATCTTGTTAATGTTGCTCCCCCTGCAGATAGGAGAGTCAGAAAGATGCCATCTGTACCAGAACTTTGTATTTCTCAAACGAGTTAATCGCCCAAAGTACTTTTTTGAAGGTAATAACCTTCCTATCAGACTTGGAGGGGCGGTTTTTGCTCCCGTTCTCGACTCAATCATTAACAGTATCAACTTCTTTGGATGCTTCCAGTTTGAACTTTCGAACGTGATGCTTATATGTCTTCTGCTTGGCTCTTTGGGTAGTCCAGTCCTTAGTCTTTTTGGTTTACGTGGCTTTATGAAAAAGATGTCTGGAGCTAGTTTTAAGCCTATTAAGCTCCCTGCTTCACCAAGCTACCTTTCTGTTACCTATGTTAACCGTAATAGGACAAGACTTTTCGTAAGATTACGTGATAGCTGAAGATATTCTTGTTACATCTTCTTCTATCATCCTCTCCGTCTTAAGATTTTTCTTGGCATCCCCGTGTATACCTCCTAGACTGAATTTATACTCCGCCCAGACAGTCTCCCTAGGGTTCCTGTAGGTTTCTTCCGACGGTTCCTGTAGGTTCCTTCCGACTTCCTCACCCTATTAGTAACTCTTTTAATCGTTATTGCTATATCCAAGACCTCTTGCCTTCTTCCTGTGCCGTAGCTTTTATACTAACATTTACTTACAGTTGTGTATCAAGTTTACTTGTAGAAATTATCATTAGCGACTTTAAGTGCTTGTCAGTTAACTTGAATCTGTAAATATTTGTTGTATATTTTAGTTTGGAGTTAAAACTGTGTGCAATGATGAATTTAAATACTTTTCACGTCACGCGTCACTACGGGCACTTGTAAACCCCAAGGTAATGTCCAAGCTGAAATGGAAATGCCAAAAAGAAAGGGGAAGTCCTGGGAGTACGCAACAGGGTAACTCTCCTGTGGATACCAGGATATTCGGGAATAGAAGGCAACAAAAAAGCAGATGAGCTGGCAAGACAGGGATCATCCACACCATACATTGGACCAGAACCTCCCCCTTTGGAGGATAAAAACCCATAACAGAGGGAAACCCCAAAAAAAATGGACCCAAAAAACAAACACGATGAATACTGGGGAAGCCTCAGTAGAATAAGACATGGAAAAAGTTTCATAAGGGGCCCATCCAAAAGAACAAGGGAAGAACTACTTAAACACAGTAGGTAAAGACTTCGCATAACACTAGGGCTGCTAACAGGGCATGATAACCTGAGAGGATACCTGCACAAGATAGGCTCATATAATGAGGACCCAAGTTGCAGAATGTGTGACGAGGGGGAAGAGACGGCCTACCATATCCTGTGCGAATGTGAAGCCTTAAATCACAAAAGACAGGCACTATTTGGAAAACCGAAAATGAGCCCACAGAAATATATCAACCAACCAGTCTCGGGGTTATACATACTTGTAGAAGGAACAAGACTAATGGGAGGAGTGGTATAAAAGATATTAAAAGGTTAGGCACAAAAAGCCCAAGAGGCTGCGTTGCCCCCAGTAGTAAATCTAGAAGGCTCTCAGGGAAAAAGAAGAAATACTTTTTTTTTTTCAAAATATTACGACACTGCAAATTAGTCATTTTCATTTAAAGTTTTGGGGCAAGAATGCCTATTTCTGCTTAACAAGGATTTTAAAGAATTTTGATGTCGTTTGCAATTGTACCAAAATATGACAAACAAGACTTTACATTTAGATAAAAACGTTTTCTACGTCGGAGGGGTCAGTATGGCCCTTAGGCTAAAAGGATCGGAAACCGCTGTACTATTCTATACTTTTCATTTATGTACGGTAAATATAGATAATCAAAATACAAAAATCTCTACCACATAAGAATTTATAATGATTTTTTACAGAGAACAGCGATATTATAATATTTTATAGTTAAAATCAGGGCAAGCAAATATTCATTAAAAATATAGGCGCCAGTGGTTATTAATATTATTGCACAGCAACTAAAGCTTTAAAATGCATATAAAATTTTATATATAGCCATCATTTAGATAAATTCTGAGTTTTTTTGAGCCATGTGGTGAGATGGTTTATAGAGGTGACTGTATAAATGATTATAAAAATATTGAAGTTAATGACGAACACGCATTTAACATTGTCCTTGGGAAAATTTCCGAAAGTCGTATGTTTGTAATTTTATTTACGTGTATTAAAAAACCCCAAAATTTATATAAATGTGGGTCATTTTCCATTGAAAAATAAAAAAGAATATTTGCAAAGAATATTGAATATGCTCCTTACAGAAATTTTCTATTCAAAATTCTATTAAAGTTAAAGTACACGTGAAAATAAAGGGCCTTGCCGCATAAGGAGGTTAAACGGCCTTTTTACTTTTTAAAACTTACCCAGCACGGCTTGTTGGGAATGAAACACGTGCTTTTTTCTTTTTTTTCTGATGTACGTAAGTGCTTCAGAAACTGTTTGCATCATGAAGATTTTTCAGTTTTTTCACATATCTCAGTCTCATAAAATTTTTTCTAGGCTTTAAAAATTATTAATTTTTATTTTAACAAACTCTATTGACCCACGTTATAAAAAAAATATATGTGATGTATCTTTAGTGGATCTAGCTTTATGATTTTTTTCATAATTTTTGAAAGGGTAATAGGGGGTCAAAAAATTTAAAATCTATTTTTTTTGCTATATTTTTGATATTCTTAAGAAAAACTTTCAATTTTATTATGATTTTTTTTAAGAAGTTTTAAATAGCTTTTGGATTAAAAAGATTTAAGATAAACTGGTAAAGACGTTTTTTTTAATTGGCCTCTACTTTATAGTAATATTTCAATTATTTGTTTCTTTAAGGTCATCTTAAATCTTTTCAATCCAAAACTTATTCAAAACTTTTAATCTTTGGAAAAATTAAAAAATAATAAATTTGAAAGTTTTTTCTAAAAAAATATCGAAAAGTAGCGAAACAAAAATTGATTTTAAATTTTTTGACCCTTTATCACCCTTTTTAAAATTCTGAAAAATTCATGAAGCTAGATCTGCTAAAGACACATCACATATATTTTTTTCATCTTAACGTGGGTCAATAGATTTGTTAAAAAATGTTTAAAAATTTTAAAGCCTAAAAAATTGAATTTTCCCCAAATTTTTTTTTAAAAATAATGTGCTTCATCTGCGCTTCGAAGCCCTTTTAAATTTTGAGTAAGCAATTATGCGGCTGAGATATTTGAACAAACAAAAAATCTTCATGATTCAAAAAAAGTTTCTAAAGACCCACGAAAATTTAAAAAAAAAAAGCATTTTTTTTTTATTTTCAACAAGCCTACCTGGGTGAGATCTAAAAAAGTGAAAAGGGCCCCCCCTTCCCTTTTGCGCAGGAAAATTTTTTGTGATACAACATTTATTATATTACAGGAGAAACCAAATGAGGTTATTTTTATTTTTTAATACTTGCAAAACATCCCTGAATGTCTAAAATCTTAAAAATTGGGCGTTTTTTAATTGTGACCATTTTTTGTACTGCCGAAGCAGAATTTAGGTTTGAGGGGAGGGGCTGTCCTGAGATAAAATGCATAGTAAACGATAAATCAATAAACCTTAGTGTGACAGTTAGGATACTTAGCACTAAAGAAAAACAAAAAGAATAACATTAATAGGGTAATACAAATAATTTAAACATGAAATTAAAAAAAAAAAAAATATCAATTTTTAAAAATAGGTTTATAAACAAATATTTAAACGACAAATCTTTTGGCTCATTTTATTTAAGGTTATTTTTTTTACGTCTTTTTTAAACCCCCGTAATATATCTTTAGTGAAGATAACGAAGTTAATCTATTTTTTGGGCGTCTTAGTAAACACTTCTTTCTTTCCGGGGTAGGCAAAATTGGAGTAATGAAAATTTTTTTTTATTAAAATATGAATATAAGAAAATAAATCTCTTTAACGGTTTACTAAAATATATACATGGTGGATAAGAGCTTTTTAAAAAAAAATGTACTTAAAATATGGGGACGGATGCAGCCCCCCCAGGATTACCTATGCCTTTTTGTATCAACATTAATTGTGTCAATAGTTTCAGTTTAATTTTAACAATAAGAATAAGATTTTTTAATGGTTTTTTTTATTAAAAAATATGAAATAATTTTTCTAGATATACGTTAAAGGTTTTTTGGGCTTTTTTTATAAAATCATCCAGTTTGGCTGTAACCAGTTTAAAGAAGATAACATTTAAGGAAATGTGCAGATTTGAGGTTGGGGTCAAAGTGGGGTGCCGTGACTAAAAAATTTTGACTTTAGATTCGTTAATCCGCGGCTCCAAAGTTTCTGTATACCGAACCCCCATTAAAATAGGCGATGGACTCAGTAGGCTAAAAAATCCCAAAAAATTTTAAGGTATCCAAAATTTTTTTTACTAATTTGATTTTTGCTAATCACAATTTCTTATTAGAGCATCGCTGCATAACACTTTAACATAAAACATTTTTACCTGCATAAAACAGGTGGTTCCTTTTTAAATTTGGGCTTCATTTTTTTTTGGGCCCGGGTAGAAATCGAATCCTTTTGGGAAAGGAATCCAGGAATCGATTCCTTTTTTAAAGGGTCCGGGAAAGGGTGGAATGATTACTTTTTAAAAAGAGGTTCCGTGATCCGGATTCGTTATACAATTTTAAAATGATCCGGGAAACGATTCCTTTTTTGGGGGGATCCGATTTCAAAAAAAAATCGATTCCCGGGATTTCTAATTTGAGACAAATGCCAAAATCCGCCATTTTGAAACGCCATTTCAAATTTCCAAATTTTCACCTAAGATTCTTAATTTCCAAATTTTGACCTAGCCCCACTAAAATCATTATATCCTAAATCTGAGACAAATTGGTTTATAAATGCCATAATCCGCCATTTTAAATCTTTTATTTTAAATTTCCAGATTTTTACCTAAAACATCTGCCTGTTAAGATTTTGAAATAGGGTGTTTTTTTGGTCCGGAGAAACAACATTTAAAGAAACATTTTTTTTTGTAACAATAAACGGGCATACATGTTACTTGCATTTATGTTAAAAGTTCTGATTGCTTGATCTTCATAATTTTTGTTATGCTTAAGGTAACCCTGAGGGACTTTTAAATGGGACATTAAATTATTTCTGTTTAGGGTGTCAACGAAAAATGAATTTAAAATTTTATTACATTTTTTTATTCCGTAAGCAGAGAAATTATTAAACGGTATTGGGGGAAAATTCCTGAAAAATTACAATAAGATGTCCCTTTTATAAGTCGCTTGAGGTTATCTCAAGAATCACATATAAAAACCATACGAAAATCTAACATCGCAAGTTTTGCAATACAGTTCGAAAAAATGTTCCATTTAAGGGTGGACTCATATTGATCTCAAAAAAATCATATTAAAAATTTTAAGAATATTTACCAAAAATTAATTTGGCTAAAAGTTACAGCACTTCAAAATGAGGCTAAAATTATATATCGCGGCTCAGGGTCCGTGCTAAAAAACTTGGGCCTTGATTAATCATCTGGAATATGTAGTATCATTCGTATCGTACTTACCATTTGTAAGTATAAAAACTAAAGATGATCCGGATTCGTGATCAGATAAATAGGAATCAATTTCCCCGAATTTAAATCCTTTTTTTCCCTTTAAAAAAAGGGAAACGTGATTTGTATTGGTGTTTCGATTCTTCTATGAGGATCTAGATCCGTAAATCGATTCCCTTTTTTTAAGGATCCGTCCCAGCTCTCTCATTTTTAATAAACTAAAAGAAAAATTCTTTCCCAATTCTTAGTGTCTAACCAAACTCTATTTTGAAGTGTCTTAATTATCGTATCAGTGACTTAAAGCGATTTATCCACCCAACCGTATTCTTTTTCTGTTGAACCCTTAATTTTAATACATTGTTATTTTGTTTTAATTTACAAATAGTAGAATTTTTTAAATTTCTAATAGTGCTAGAACGGGAAAAGAGGTTACGGCTTTAATATTTAAAAATGATACCTATAGCACGTAGTTTTGTTATTTTAAATATGGGTTATTGATCCGGGCCCGTCTAAAAATAAAATAAATCACTAAAGAACCCATATAAAATGTGCACTGTTTCACAGAATTGTAAATGCATTGACAAAAAACATTTTTCCCATTGATTTATCCATTATTAGTTACAAATAATATCGGTGGAGACACAATTCCTTGATACGCCATTGGTGACGGTTAAGACTTTTAAAAAAAATAACATAATATAAATAATATAAGGGAAGAATAATACCATAATTAATGAATAATAATTATTAAACTCTTCTTTAATTTAACCGTTTTAATTTTCAATACACTAATTAAATGTTACATGATGAAAGAGCTTACTATAAGGTTTTATTAAAAGGGTTTTTAAATTTAAATTTTAAACCAAAACACTTGTTGTTTAAAGATTAATAACACTTGATTATACCTACAAGTTTTTTTTAATAAGATTATGTGAAGTTAATTGAGTTTGTTATTTATCTGTTTATAATGTATCTTATATTTGTTAAGGTACTGTTACTACAAGTAGGTTAGTCGGGAACTTTTGTTAACCTTTATTTGCCTTGAGGACGGAAGATGACTGATAACGAAGATACCTTTTATAAATTGAGGTAGCTGCTAGTTAATGTTGCTGTTGTAGGCTCCCGGGGATTCTGGATTTTTTCCCAAAAAATCCTCAATGGAGGAGGAAGGGAGCGAATTCATGAAAAATGTAGTAGGTGTGAATGAGGTGGATGAATTAACTTTAGAGTATAGGAACGGGCGAGAATGGATTTTCAGTTTTTAATTTTCTTTTTTTATTTTTAGTTTATTTACCGCCAAATGAATAAGCAATTTGAATAAGCTTTGTCGTGTTTATGGTTTTTCTTTTTTACGCGGGGAAATTTTTTCTATCCCACTGTAGCATGCGCTTGCGGTACCTTTCTAGCCTTGCAACAAATTGATCGTTTGTTTACTTGCCTATCCTGACTTAAAAAAAAGAAGGTTGGAAAGAAAAAGAAAGGTGGTAGTGGTATTTTTTTCTCTCTCGCGCATCTGCACAACGCGGCGCAGCATTTGCAGCATTTTTTCACACACCATTCCCAACCCAAAGCATTCTGGGAGCATCGCCAGGGCCGTATCTAGGTATGGTAGCGCCCTTGGCGGGGCTTAACATTTGCGCCCCCCCCCACACACCGAGGGATTTGGGGAGTTAGGAATACCCCCCAACGAAAACGGGTCCGGCAGTTTTTCCCCGGAAATTTTACAAAAAAATTTAAAATGCAAAGTTGTAGGTTTAAAGTTTTTTAATCAGAGAATTTCGTTTTTTTAAAAAACCAATTTTGTGGTGAAATTTCTGTCAAATTTTTATATTTTCTTTATATAAAAATATTAGCCTACTATTTGAAAGAGACATGATTTACATAAAAAAAACTGTTTGTATCTAACCCAAAGAAATTAAATGTAAATTAACTATACATCCTTATTTGCAGATGATTAAACTAAGAATAAATTTTTTCAACAATTAAATCGTAGTTACAAAAATACTGTGCATAGCAGGTCTACTTAAACGTAAAATTTATACTTTATTAAATCAAATAATAAGCAACAAAATATTCGATTAAAAACTTATATTACATGTATTTACATAAACTAT
>JAHBCN010022200.1:0-13499 GCA_019359885.1 Listronotus oregonensis
TCTCAATTTCAAATATCGATGGGACCCTCTGCTCTCTCCACACCATCTACATGTACTTGTCTCAGTTTTTCGCGCTGTCATTTTGCTTACTAGAGCCCTAATTTCTTCACTAGTGATGCGAGTCCTGTTAGTGGTAGGTCTCTTATGTCATTTAGGTCCAGCCATGCCGTACCTAGACATTTTTCCTTGATGTGCCCTAGTGCTGGGCAATTTTTAAGTATATGTATGGTGTCCCCTCTTCTCTCTCCACACCATCTACATGTACTTGTCTCACTTTTTCATATCTTGTTAAGATAGTGTCTGTCTCTACAATGACCTGTCAGTATGCCTGTCAGGTTTCTCACTTGCACCCTATTGAAGTTCTTTATGCTCATCGGTAGGTCCTTCCATAGATCTGTTCCAATAATAGCTTTTGATTGTCTGTTGATGTCTCTTTCCAGTTCTTATCGAACCGTTTCTCTATCCATGTTGCTATCTCTGTCATATCCGTGTTATAAGAGATTCCTACGGTATATTCCCCCCGGGGGGAAATTTTTCCCCTTTTGTGCCCAGGGCCCCAGGGGTGACTCTGGCGGTTTTCAGTTTATTGAATTATTAAGTCCCTATTTGATTTTCAAAAAACCCCCGAAAACAACACTATAAGAACATTGGGCTAAAGTAGGTTTTGAATTTACGTAAAATATTGGATTTTTTTTTAATCTGTCGAAATAAGCTTTAAATGGCATCAAACTTTTCTGATAAAGAAATTTTTGATATGTTAAAATGGGCTATGGATGTATATTTGATATTTACCCTAAATCTACTTCGCCAAATAATCTAAGATTTAAATATTGTTTAGGGTGATCATTGAACATTGATATGCCCTTAGCAGTATTTTTTAACTAGTTTCTACTGATTTCTAAAAAATTTGATGGTAAAAAAAATATTGCTATTTTACAATATAATTTTTAATTCGTATTTCGATTAAAAAAAAAAAAATATTTTTTTTTTAAAACCACTTTTTTTTTTTAATATTAATTTAATTACAAATTTAATACATACATGTAAAAAGCTAAAAACTACGATTTCAAAACTATTTAACTCAACATAGCGGCCATAAAAAAAGAGGTAAAGTGGTAAACAATTTTGAGTAGGTCCTTGATCATTTTTAAAATCTGTGTAATTGTCCGAAGACCCCTAAACATAAAAGTTAGGTCTGGCTGAAGGGTAGCGGCCTTACCAACCCTTTAATTTAAAAAAAAACATATACCTGAGTCAAGGTACAGTAAGCAAAATTAAAAAACAGTGTCGACAAAATGGACATTTAAGAAGTATACCAACTAAAAGGCAATCGCAATGGACGATGCTATAAAAATAAATGTACTATAAAAAATTAAAAAACCCTTTCATTTATTTATACAGGCAGGTAGCAGCGGAAAGCGATATATCTCAGACTTCTATAGCAAATGTACTTAAAGTCATAACTATCACTTATCACCTTTACAAAATTCGAATGGTACAACAGAAAACGATCCCAAGAAGATTGCAGTTCGGTGAGGCAATGATGGATCTACTTACAGAAATATTACACTTAAAAATTATTTTATTTTTCGACGAAGCGAGATTTACTTTAGGTAAACCCCATTGGATCCGTATTTCTCCGGTTTTTACGTGGGCCTTCTGGACGACGTCGGATTGAAAACAAACTCAAATTTTTTTAAAGCGTAGTGCCTACACTGGAAAGGAAGCCCGAACCGACAATGACCGATTACCCTAATTTGGACTGACAGCTTCTTCCTACCAAACGTGTTTGGTTTCTTCCCTTTTTCCAATCAGACAGAAGGGGGAAAAGCCCATTGACAAATAATTATTAATAGAGCTTGTCGAAAATCAAGTGAGATCAAATGAAAAATATCATAACCCGGGTATTAAAAATATTTTATGGGGGCCGTTAAAATAAATCAATTATTACTACTCCTTGAATTTATCAGGGATTTGAGAGTTTAAAAGTTTTTTTTAACTTCCAAGATTTAAGTCCTTAAATTTATATAAATCATTGTCGGGGTCGGCCGTTAACTGAACAAAATAGGCACTCACGCGGGGAAGTGGATCAAAAAAAAGGTCTACATCGGATTGGGAGAAATACGGATTCAATGGAGCTGTAGCCTTACATGGACATGAGGCGAGATTTACATACCCAATGGCCTTAAAAAATTAATGTCGCTGGCATTAATAAAAATCAGTTAACGGGGCCCAAAATTCTTTTAAATAACCTTAAAGAAAATTTTAAAACACGGAAGAAATTTTTGGGCTTCAGTTTTCAAATGCTGTAAATCCCTTGTGCCAATGCGTAAATTGGTTTAAAGATGGGGGGTTCTCTCCATTTGGGGCCTTTAGAAATTACCTTGACCCCAAAATCCCCAAAAGATAAATCGACGAAAAAGGGGGAAAATAGAATGGCCAGCAAGGTTCCCATCTAACCCCCCTAATTTTTTATTCTGGGGTTACCTTAAAAGTAAGGTTATTAAAACAAAACCCGAAAACATTAATATTCTAAAAATGATATAGGGAGTAAATGTGAATTATTATAATTATTTAAAACGTAAGAAATTAATTTTATTTACGACTATCAAAAAGTCAATGGACAACATTTTAAATCCTTTTAAAATAAGTTTAATAGGTTTAAAAAAAAAAAGTTGACCACCAGAACGACTTTTTAACTAATTCTGTATATTCCCACCATGGCTTGAAAAATGCGCGAGGAAAAATACTAATTGACGTGTCCGAGGGCTCCTTGGAAATGTCAGACAATTTAATAATAACGATTTTTTTCCATGTTAGATGTTCACACTGTAGAATTGTAGGAAGTTAGAAAAAAATTAATTTAGAGTAATTAATTTAAATAAACTATAGGTACCTTAGTTTTTCCCATTCCGACGACTATTGTGAAGAGCCCTAAGGACGCTGGAGTCATCCATTTTCCTGCATTCTGTATTAAAAGAATTCTTTAAGCTTATTTCAGACTTATCATTTTTTTCCACGTTACTATAAAAGATAATAGGAAGTTTTACAAATGCCGAGCGTTTTATATGAAGACAGTGACAACTAAACAGTTAGCATAGTCACGTTTGTTAACGGGATTGATAATAAAAAGGCGTTAAATAAAGATCCCTGCTTTCATACAAGGTGTTACGGAACTGCATTAACACCTAGCAGCCTATTTATAAATGAACTTGTTCTCCCAAAATTTCCATTGCTAGAGTTCCTTAAACTTACATTACCCTTTTGCAAACGTCACAACTTATCTTAAAAAAAAACTTTTTAAATCTTAGTGATCTAAGGAACCCATAAAGAATATTTACTACTTTTCTTTAATTTTACTAAAATAAACTATTTTGGCAAAAGTGTAACAAGTCAAATCCCAAATATACGTCTGTTATAAACATATTTAAAAAAAATGGTAAACAAAAAATCGGAATTTTCTTTCATGTTCGCTTTTAAAGAACACTTTGTAAATACTAAAATACTAAAAAAGAACAAAAGCGTGCTAAAATAATGTCAGTATCTATTTTTTTCTTACTTTGAGTTATTTTGCCATCCAGCTAAAACCATTTCCTTGCCCAGTCCATGTGGATTTAAATCATTCAAGTACAGTCCTTGATCCGGTAACTCTCCTATGTCATTTACCCTGCAAGTTACAAATTATTAAAAAGTTATTCAAATATTTGTTACTTTAGTGCTGTACCATTATTTACTTAAAAAAAAAGATTTTGCCCACAATTTCTTCTTATGGACTGTACTTTAAAAAATTTAAAACTTTAAGATTTTGTCTAAGAAGTTATTTGCATATTTATGTACCAAATTAAGGATTTTTCTCGGAGTTTTTACTGGAAACTACCAACCCTAACTAATGTTTTGGGTGCATGGAAAGTACCCGATAAATTTTGGTAAATGCGTAAACGTATTTAAAAAAATTATACATATCCATTTTTTACGTGTTTAGTGTTTAAAATTTAAAGGCGCAATTTAACTACATATTCTTTCGCACTTTGAGACACAAGGAAACCTAGGTTATAGGTGTTAGATTGCTCATAGGCCTTGCAAATAAAGGTTTTTTTATGTTTTTGCGCTCTATCCTTTAAAAAAATAAGACAAATTGTAAAACTGATTTATTTTTTTTATTAAAAGCATACTTAAGTATCAATCATCAATTCATGATCAATATTTGACATATTTCCAAAACGGCCTTTAATAACAGGAACTGGGTGGGCAGTTGATGTTGCCACCTCGTAATATTTTATGCAACACAATTAGTATAACTTACCACAACTAACCACAACCCATCCAATTTTGGAGAAAAAAATATTTAATTATCATCTCTTAATTTCAATTACCATTTACAATAGGTCTTCTCTACTTCTACTAGCATTTTCAATTAGAACCGATTATTTTGTAGGTACAAAAGGCACATCTGGTTATTTTTTGAAATACAGTTGAATCTGATGAACATCCTGTGCATTTTTTGTTAACCCAAACCTGCCACTTTGCTGTTTACAAAGCCAATAACTAGTAATGGGCCACGCCTAAAAACAATTTTTCGCCAAAATGCTGGATTTGTGTTTAACTCTCTAGAGGCAGAAACCGAATGTAGGGCGTGGTCTTTTTTCGTAAGGTGCAAGTTCTTGAACTAATTGCATTTTATATGGGTAAACACCCAAGTACCCACCCAGAATCCACCAAGTTGACGGTGGAGTAAGGTCAAGTTCGCGCACCACGCATTTATTTGGATGTTTTGTGTTCACGTACATATTTTCGACTGCAGCAATATCTTTAAGGGATCATGAGTTTCGAACATGTTTTTGGAGTTGGGTTACACCCGACCCAGTTGTTCCAAATTTCGTTATTAGATGCAAAGTTTTGACTTTGCCCGAACATCGTAAAAAACATTGTTAAAGGATCGTACGAAAGGTTTGGCGAACTAAAAACGGAACTAATTCTAATAATTGGAAAGGGAAAAAAAGTATTGAGCGATAACTTTTTTAGAAAACTTTTATCATTTTTTTTTTAAATATGATGATATACCCCTAAGCCTTTCGGTTTGACTTTTCTTTGTTCAAAAATAGCATGATTTAAAAAAAAGCCCGTGTCCCTTTTTTCATGTTCTATTTTTAAATTCGTTGTTTTTTATTTGGTTTTTGTCGGAAAATTCAATAAAATTTTTGATTGACGATTAGGTATACAGGGTTTTTTAGTAATGTAAGGTTTAAATAAAAAAAATAACTAAATTGTGTCAATCCTAAAAAAATTTTTTTTTTTTACATGGACGTTGTTTTTTCATTTTTTTTGCGTAATTTTTAGTTTTCCCCTAATTGTTTTTTGACGAATCAAAAAGACTTTTTTTTTTTTTTGGGCGATTTTTTTTAAATTTGGGGTGGTTAGTTTGGTTAGTTACATTTTTTTTTAAAAAAAGTCAAAATCTTTCTGTTTAAAATAAAAAATTTTTTTTTTTAAACGTTTACTTCATTTTACTTAGAAAATATCTATTCGAAAAAACCCCACAAAACACTAATCGAACTATAGCTTTTTTTAAAGCATGTTTAAATTAGGATAAAAATTTTTCCCCACCAAAAACACTTATCTAAAAAAAAAGGGGGAAAAATTCCATCCAAAAATCTGGGCCGTTTAAAGTATGGGATCAAAAAAATTTCCCCAAATTTTCCCCAAATTTTTAAAAATTTTTAAAATTTTTGTTTTCCCCTTATTTGGACTTGTCAGGTTTTTTTTTGATCATTTATTTTAATGAATTTTTTTTTTTTTTTTTTGTAATATAACTCTTTTTTTAAAATTTTAAAACAACAAATTTTTTAAAAAATTAAGTCAAAAATAGGTGGAACAAAAAATTTTTGGGGGGGGGGCTTAGGTTTTAATTTTTTTATAAACTACTTTAAACGGCCAATTTTTTTTTAAAAAATTTTTCCCCTTTTAAAAAGTGTTTTTGATGGGTCTCTTCTCTTTTTTGAGTTTTAAAAATGGAAAAATATAAAAAGAAAAAAATAATTCTTTTTTTAAATATGGGTTTTTTTCCCTTTTATTTATAAGGGTAGCAAGTTCGTAATCCGGGATTTGAATTTTTTTTTTTGGGGGAAAAAGTTTTTGGGTTTGGTGGAAAAAATTAAAAAAAAAAAGTGAAAAAAATTCTCCCCCTTTTAAATTCAAGACAATTTTGACCTAAAAAACTCAGGTTTAATCAGCGGAAAAAGTCTAAAATCCCCCCAAAAAAAAGGGGTATTCTCGCCTCTATTGTCAGGGTTCCAATTTTAAAATTTTGGGTTTTCATATTCTTTTTTTACCTTTTTTTAAAAAACCCACTTGTTTGATTGTGGTGAGTCAATGGTCAGTCGTAGTAATCAAAAAAACCACTTGGTATTTTTAATTTTTTTTCACAAACAAATTGAATTTATCCCCCAAAAATTCATACCTTTTTTAAAACGTTCTTTTAAAAAGGGGGGAAAACTTTGCTTAAATGTTTTATGTAAACAGGGCCGGGCCCAATAGTGCTTCTTGATTTTTTCCCCTAGCAGAAAAATTACAAACTTTTTTTAATTAATCCTTCCCTGTATGCTTCACTTTTTTCAAATTTTGAAAATTGGGGCAATACAATAAAAATTTTAATGTTTAATGTTGGGATGAGAATCTTGTCTTTGGGGAAAGCAACCCCCCCAAATTATAAAACGTTAGAAAAAATAAAAAATTATTTGTTTTTTAAAATTTTGATGTTTAAATGGTTTTTTTATACTGTTGAAAATATTATTTTTTATGGGTATGACCAACGGTGCTCAAAAAAACAACCTTACGGGTGATCACAAACGTCAGCAAAGATTTACTTTAAAAAAAAAATTTGGGCAAGTTTAAAGACACGAAATACGCTAAACTGCGAACAACGGGCGACGTCGTTTATGAATGGTTCCCTTAAACATCCCTTTTTTAAAAAATCAACGGAAACATCAACGGCCAGAAACGAAAACGTTAGGTTTATGAATTGACCACTTAATCTAGTTTTTTTCCAGTTATATAAACAATCGGTTCAATCCCCAACAATTACAATACAATAAAGGGAAAAAAAGAAACGTGATAAACTTTGACACAAAAAAAGGGATTTCAAACTCGATTTCCTATGACCCTATTTTCCCAATTTTCATATTTTGGGCCGGTACTCTCTTACCATCGGCCTTTTGGGCGAGGGGGCCATCCATTTGGTTCCAATCATTTTTTTTTTCCCAAAAAAAAACTTCCAAGGCGGGTCCAATTTGATTTTAAATAAAAACCCAAAAAGGTTTTTTTTTTTCGGTTTTTAATCCAAAAAAAATAATGATATGATTCCCATAATTCCCCCTACATTTGTTTTTGGGGTATTGGTTTAGTATAAACAAAGCGAGTTCATTTCTTGGCTCCCCAAAAACCCGCAATTTGAAAATTTGGTTCATTTTTTGGGGGGAAAGACATTCATCGGTAAAACAGATATTTCTTAAAAAATTTATCTTTATTTGCTCTTTCCATCATTTTAAAACAAAATGCCATTCTTCCTCTTCATCTCCTTCCTGCGCCGTGTTTTTCGAATTAAACGAAGATAGGTTTTTTCCAAAATCCTACCGTTTTATGATGTTTATTTCCTTTTTTCCCAAAAAACCCTCGTACTAACTTTTTGTTTTTCTCCACACTTAGTAGAATATTAAGATCTCTGTTCTCTCTTTTCTTCGGCTCTAGGGATACCCCAAAATGGGTCGGTTTTACATAAAAATTTTAAAAAAAAACAATAAAAACAGAGTTTAAATTTTAAAAACCCAAAAAGAACGGGCAAGGAAAAATCTTAAACACCAAAGTTTTAAAATTGCAATAAGAAAACGTTATTTGTTCCCCCTAACGTTTTAAGGCCATCGATTTTTTGTAAAAAGGGGGTACATAACAAATTTTTTTTTTTTTTGATCTTTTGGAAAAATAATCCTAAAAACCCCGAAAAAGGGGGTAAAGTTAAAGTATAAAAAAAACCCCTTTTAAAACTTAAAAGGGGGGCAAAAAAAATAATCGCAATAATATCACTTAAATACTGCATCTGGCCCTTTAATAAAATATTCTTAGGTCCGGGGTGACTATCCCTCCTAAGGGCAAAAGGGGGATATCTTTTTCCATCTATTTTTATCGAGTCCTTAAGGTTTTCCGCTTTTTCTGCAAGCAGCGTTTTGCTATCCTTTTTCTTTTTTATCATTTCGGCCCCCAATTTTTTTTAATTTAAACAGACAGATTTTAAATAGAAAAAAAAAAAAAAAATATTGCATTTTTACTTTCTTCTTTTTCCAAAACATATCATAGATAAAATGTAAAAAGTATAATTTTCATTTCAAAATTTCATTTATTTTTTTTTCCTGAATTTTGGGGGAAACCCCCTAGATCTTTTTTTTTAAAAAAAATTTTTTGATGTTAGTGTGTGTGTCGTCTTTTTTTTGTCCCCGATAACATGAATTTTTTTGGGGGTTTTTTTAAAGGGGGATCAAAAAAAAAAAACAACCCGAAACCAAATTAGGAAAATTTTGTAATGTATAAAAAAAAAAACCATGTTGTTTTTTAATTTTTAGTTTATTAAAAACTTAGTGAAATAAGTAATACATTAGTTGATTTAAAATGCTTTTTTTTTTCCCCTTTTATTTAAATTCAATTTATTTAAAATATTTATTTAAATTTATCCAAAACTATGTAAAAATTCCATAGATAAGACAAAAATTTGTCCCGGGGGGGCCAAAAAAGGGGACCCCGGCTGTATTAAAAAAATCCATAGCTTTAAAATTTTTTTTATAAAAGTGGTCAAGAGGGGAAAACCCGTTAGGGGGGTAACTGCAATTTTGAATCAAAAAAATGATTTTTTGGAATTTTGCAATTTTTTAAAAAAAAATACCCTTTTTTAAAGTCGGGGTAAAATTTTTTTTTAAAAAATTTCCCTTTTATATCTCAAAAAAAAAAAAATTTAAGGGTATTCGGTTTTTGAAAAACCCAAACCCGATTTTGAAACGGTAGGATTTTAAAAAATTAGGCTAGTTGAAAAAGTTTTTTGGGTTTTTTAAAAAATTTTAAAAAATTTGAGTTTTGTTAGTATCAATGTCCCCGGGGTAGGGGGGTTTTTTACCCAAAAAGGAATTTTTCAAAAAAAAAAGCATTGGTATGTTTTTTTTTTTTGGGCTTTTTAAAAAATCCCCCGTTCGATATTTTTCCCTTTTTTAAAAAAATTTAACCAAAAAAATTTTTTACGCAATATTTAAAAACAAAAAACTACAAGAAAATTTTATGAAAAAATTTTGTATTTTTAAAAAACCCTTAATTTGGATATATAATCTATTATAACGAAAGTACTGATTTAGAAAAAAAAAATTATTTCCCCCAAATTAGAGATATTGTAAAAATAAAAATACTTTTTTTAAAATTTTTTTTAAAGCTTTTATATTTTTTTAGATATTGACGTATAAAATTTTTTTGGGGGTTTTAAAATTTTAGAAAAGAACAAGAATCGGATTTTTTAAACGATTGGGGATTATTTAGCTTTTTTTGGGTAAAAAAAAAAAAATCCCAATGCATTTAATTTTTTTGAGAAAATTAACCATTTCTGTGGAAAAAAAAAAAAACCCTTTTAAAAGGGGCGACTTTAAAACTAAAAAACTTCAAATATTTTAAGATTTACACCCCAAAAAAAAATTTTTTCCCCCCCGGGGTTTTTTTAAAAAATTGGCTGTTTAGGAAATACAGGATGTGTTTTACGGAAACCCTGAATCCCCCCTTTTTTCTTTTTTTTAGAAATATAGCAAAAATTGTCAAAAAAAAAGGTTTAGATTATCCTCGACGTCAGGTATTTTTTTTTTAGGTTAATATAATAAAATTAAAAACATCATTTTTTGATTCAATTTTTAGTTACCCCCCAGGGGCCCCTTTTAAAAAACTTAAAAAAAATTTCCCCGCTTTTCTCTTGCCCCTTTTTCAAAAAATTTTTTTCCCCCCAAAGCTGTACAAAATTTTTGAGATACAGCGGCTCCTTTTTGACACCCGGTCCCATTTCATATCGCTCGATAAAAAAAATAGATGTTTCCTTTTTCACCATGTTTCCCCCTTTTTTAATGTCATCATGGGTACCTGAACAGAATACGGACGGACACATCGCTAAAAAAAGTTTGGTTCCGTTGCAGGGGATCCCCCCGGGTTAGTACTGGTTTTTTTTCTTTTCACATAAACTATCTTTTCTCGTTAACTATTAACTCCAATAGTTTTGCTGATGATAATACCTTCAGTTTAATATTTAATTTTTTTTAAAAACCCTCTCTAAAACCCGATTAAAAAAAAACGCGGGTTAATGCAAATATCTCTTTTTTAGGCCCTTAAAATTTTTTTTTTGTTTGTCCAGTTTAGTAGCTAAAGAACCATTATGTAAAAAAAAGCCAATATTACCCTTTTTTAATGAGCGTGTGACAATTTTTGGGGCAACGAAAAATAATTTATCCGGGGATTTATTTCCGAGAATGACCTTTGTTGGAATTTTATATCCATAGCCATAGCTTTTTTTAAAAAAATTTAAATCATTTTTTAAGAAAAAAAATTTTTTTTACCTTCTACCAGCTTACTCTGAATTGTCTCAAATCGAACCCCTTTTTTGGGGAAAAACTGTTTTTATGTGTGGAAAATGGCGTTTCTTTAAAAAAAATTTTATCCAGCAATTTGCCTCATTAAAACCCCCTCAAAAAAAAACCCTTTTTCCCCAGTCCACCGACAGGCTATAAGGGTTCTGTTCCTTTTATAGTTTTTTATTTTTTTCGAAGAATTAGCCAATATAATTTTTACCTAGCAGCTGTCAAAATGCCACACGCATACATGCTTTATAGTTAATTTCAGGGGACCCGAACTTTCCAGTTTTTTTCTTCCCCTTTTTCTGTGAAACCTGCTGCCTACAGATATTTTTTTTTTTCCCCCTTTTTTTCTCTAAGACCCTTACTTTACCTGGGGGGCCCCCTTGAGTCCATACTTGGCTCTACGCCTTTTGGGCCGTTCAAAGATAAAGATAAACATATATAATTCAAGTCTTTCCCTACTCCATAACAATTGTTTCCGATTATGTTCTGGGCTTGAGGGTAGCCCGGTATAACTATAAAAACAGTTTATTATACAATATTGATTGAATATACAATATATGAGTTAAGAAAACAACCCAAAGGTCGGGTGCACCAACAATTATAAGGAACCCTTAGCACGGAATTAAAATCTCGACTAAGAGCGGAGCGAGTAGATTTTTATGTCATTGAGAAACTTGGCCTAAGTGTACGTTGAGATAAACCTATGACGCGATCAGCTATGCTATGCCTAGCTATTTGATGATTTTAAATACTTGTATCTTAAGCGCCTTTTTCAAAAAGATGCGATTTAGTGCAATTTTATGCCAAGCTAGTAGAGTGTTTGATTCCATCGCCTGTCTAGCGAGCGATGTGGATAAAAAAAGTAAAAAATATTGTTCGAATTTACCTTTTATGTACATTCTCTCTTCATAAGGCGTAATACCTCTTTAAATGAATTCAAATGTTTTCAAAGACATTCGAAAATATTCTTACAATTTATCGCAATGCATAATAGGTTTAGCAAATAAATAATATAACTTCTTAAATGTCAATCTTTTTCTATAAATTTTATGAACCCATTTACGGTCTCTTTTTAAACATTTTTTGGAACTATTGTCGCTTTTGTAGTATTTTCTATGCAGACGTGATGATGGAAAAAAATCTGAAATACTTGGACAGAATATTTATTGTTAGAATTTTTAGTCAATAACGTCTCAGCCCGGGGGAAACCTGGGCCCAAACAACGTTTAAAAAGTGAAAAAAAAGGGGGAAAGTTTTTTTTCATTGAATTTTTTGAACCTTCTGCAGACTGAGGTTTAAAGTTCTTTAACCTTCAACAGCGTCGACGGTAATAACTATGTCGCGGAATTTCAACTGCCTGCACCCGTCGTTGGTGGTTTGGGCAATACCTTTAAAAGCGTCAAGAGAAGGGGATAGACTAAAGCAGCAGCAGGGTTCTTAAAAATAAAAAAGGTTTGGGGTCAATTTCTTTTTTTTTAAAAAGGAATCTGGGGTTTTTCATGTTTTAAAAGTAAAAAGGAATGTCAAATTTCTTAAAAATCGTGCCCTTTAAAAAAAACTTCCCCTGAATTAGCCCGCTAAAGTTCATGACGTTTCCGTGGGTATCATTTTAAACAGCTTAATCTTTAAGGGCTAATAGCCCTAACTTACGATTCGGCCGTTCTATATTTTTTCAATTTGTGTATTTCGCCGTTTTTATAACAATGCTTGATAATATCTTTTATGTTTTGCATTTGTTTTACGCTAATTTCCAAAAAATTTCCCGGGAAAACCCTTAACCTGATTATCTGACTGCGCAAACCTGTGAGTTAGTGAAATTAGCACGTTGGGAATCACATGATAAATAATAAAGATATTATCAACATAAAAAAATAACAAAATCAATAAGTAAATATTTTATATTATTTATCAAGGTATATCAAAGTCAACAAAAAAAGAAATTTTTCTAGAAATGTCATATTGAAATCATTTTTCTAAGCTTATATTAAATAATTTACCTACTATCTAAAACGACTTAAAATATTAATTTATTTAGTACAGGATTCTTTTTCATAACATTTTTTAAAAATAAACTAAAACATTACTTAACATATTATTTTTAAAAGTTTTTTGATATTTTTTAAAAGTTACTATTTTTAGGCAATTAATCTGTGTTCTATCAGAAATGTTGTTATCTAGTATTTTAACATTTTTTTAAGCTAATTTTTTTTTATTCCATCTGCTTTCTGTATATTTCTTTTTAAAATTTTGGGGGGAATTAAAAAATTTTTTCTTTTTATGCACGAATAAACAATTTTTTTTTGCTCACAGTATATAACTAAAAAAATATTCTTTAAAAAAATTTTGTAAAAAAAAAACATGGAAAAATGCAGACTTTTCAAAAAATAGAACTTCAAATTTTAAAAGTATTTGACCCTTTAAAAAAAAAAGTTAAAATAACATCGACGAGAAGAAACTCTGTTCGTGTTTACTTTGACAATGAGAGTTTTTTTTTAAATTCCGGGTTTAAAGTTCGCCTTTTTGATTAAAAAATAAAAAAATTTTTTAAAAAACAAAAATCTTATTTATTTTATATGTGTTGTTCTTTGATTAAAAGGGCGAAAAAAAAACCATTATAAAGAGTTGGTTTTATATTCCGGACTACATTAGATATTGCTAGATTATTCTAATTAAATTCGGTAAAGCATCCAATATTTCAAAACTTCCTGAAATAGTTATTTACCTAACAAGTGCGGAAAGTGATACTTTTCCGCACGCGACGGCAGTTACACGAACGACGCGAAGCGGAGCCGTCAAGGGTGGCAAAGACATTTCCGTACGGGTTTGGTACAACATTTTTTCTAGAGTGTGTGGAAAAAA